>LPNX010651966.1:11074-69818 GCA_001517045.1 Pseudotsuga menziesii
TTTAGTAAAATTTGAAAAAACACATTTGTAACTAAAAATTATAGTTTTCTTATGACTGAGATATTTCAAAATTGCAAAAACAAGGTTTGAAATGAGAAATTATAGTTTCCTTATTATCACCTAGAAATTTGAAAATTACAAAAAAGGGCTCAAAATGAAAATTGGCGCTACTAGTATACACACTTTTTGAAATTGAGGTAATAACCACGATTAAAATTGAGCCCCCAAAAATGATAACAATGTCAGGTTCTAGTCAAGTTGTATAACTTCTTCCACAAGTATGTGTCGATGGATGCACTTTTAATGATGTAATACATAACATAAATGCTCCATGTGTTATGTGTGATCATATCCGTGGAAAAAGGAAACACAAATTCGAATCATATCCATAGAACATGGAAACACAAATTCGAATTTTGAATGTTGGATAAAGGGAAATAAAAATTTGGATTTTGATGGCATGTCACCTCTTTGCACATTAAAAAAGCCTCCGTGAGATGGTAGTTAACTCTTGAATCGATTTTTGTTCAACTCACAAGTTCCATTCACCATTGACACATATCTGGAGCATTGCACTATGTTGGGATAACAAATACCCCATAAACACTATTGTTATTGTTAACATTGTAGTGATATGGAGGAATCCTCTTTGTCGAGACGAATGGAAACAAATTGGACATGAACAAAAGGTTGAATTCACTAAGATTCTAATTGTTCATGGGTGCTATGAGTTAGAAGAGTTGTCGAGTATGGAAGCATTGCCATCTTTGGAGGAGTTGTTAGCATACGTATGTTTGAAGTTGAAGAACACATGGGGATTAGTGCAGTGTACACAGCTTCGGGTGCTAGATGTTGATGGGTGATGTGAGTTACAAGATTTGGAATGTCTTGAATATTATACGTGGTTGGAGAAGTTCTATTCCTATGGATGTCCCAAATTCCAAACTCCAGTGTATGGGGTGGGAGTAATGGACTATAGCAGGAAGACTTGCTATATGAAAAAGAATTCAAGAGATAGACGTAGAGTAACCAAATGGTTGTATCAAACACAGAAATTGAAATCAAATTCAAGTAGTTCGTATGATGTTCGCTGTGATTTGTATTACGGTTAGTTTTAAATTAATTACAAAAAAACTTGTAATTATACATTTCACCTTTGAAAGTGGATTAAAATAACAATGCTAAATTTTATTTCCTTGTGGTTTAAAAAATAATTTATTAATTGTCGTTTTATAAAAGGATTTTAATTTTTTATTAGTTTTTTAAATGGAAAAAATATAAAATGCAAATTATATGTAAAAAAAATTAAATATATAATATTTTATTTTTATTAATTTTATTAATCATCACTTTAAAAATTTATATTTACAAGAGAGGTAATTTAAAATGAAATTATTTTTTTCCTTTCATCAACATTTTTTAATTTATTACTTTACATAAATATTGTATATATTAGTGTTTTTTTAATAATTATTTTACATAAATATATGTAAATATATTATTTTGTATTTTAATTTTTTTTGTAAGTTTGCAAATTCTATTAAACGATGTTATCAAAAATTACATAACAATTAGGCATATGAGGCAATCTGAGACGATGGAACCACCATCCCAACTGATCAAAAGTACATATAGGACTGAGTTTTGCATAATAAAATGGCCATCCTTTAGAGGGAAACTAGGCCATAGACATATGCTCAGCATTTATACTGTTCAAAGAGAGTTTCAACAAAAGACTACTAAACAAATGAAAACAGAATAGCTAGAAAGAGCATAAAGAACTCGTGGGTGGCGATGCCATCTACGAGGTGTTCATCCACATTCTACTGAGAGGGATCTTCTTCTAGGATGGGGAAACCACCCTGGAAGGCATCATCAAAATTTGAATCAAGAAACTTAACTAGGAGGGGAGAAGATTTGCGAATGGGCTCTTCATTATTGTGAACTCACTTTTTGAGAAGAGGACCCGTGGTTGGAGGCACAGGGAAGGGAACACTCTTCGGCACCACCTGAATCAGAATCAAGCCTTTCTCCACAAACCTCCCTCTAGTTGCACGTCTGCTTCCTACCTTGGTGGTTCTAGTACTTCGTTGTCTAGCCGCTAGGTGCTTCCAAGCGAAAGTAGATTCCATTCCATTGAACTAGTCATCCAAATATATAAGTTTAGTCCGAGCTGCAAGAACCATGATTTAGGTTGAGCTCTAGTTGCTGATCATGTCATCCATGAGCATCCCCATCATATTCTTAATAAACCAGTAGTGATTGATTTTACCCCCGCCTCTTCCAAAAGCCATATTCTTTGATGCTAGGCGATCCTCCCAATCGTATATCAATACATGGACTGACATTGAGACTTCATGCTCATATCCTTCCTCCAGTGTCGAGACAATGTTGCACTGAGACCTGTCGCGACCATTGATGCCTCTGTGTGGGGTGCCCCGCTACCTAGACATTTAATTTCCCAAAGAAGTGTGTAGCATATGAAAAATATATACACCATGCCAGGGACGAATGAAGATCACTGCTCCTCGGTGGATAAAAACCACTGTTAAACATGGATGTACGAAAAAGCTCAAAACAAACAAAGCATAATGAGACCAAGAGCCATGAAACAAGAAGGATAGAGTCCTCATCCCATCTTCTTAAACTGTACTATTGGAGAATCCCAAGGGTCACAAGCTTTGATTTAGTTTCCATGGATCCAACCTTAATGCTTCTGGTACTATGTCATTGTCCCTCCATCAAATGAGGGGACTTCGAACTATGTCTTCCTTAAAGAAACCACACTCTCGCAGTTGTGCCTTAAATTCACTGCATGCAAAGTGCCATGCCATATCCTCCCAATTTGAGGCCTGGGTTGCTGCCACGTTGGCAGGTGGACACCCGCATCCGACTGAGAGAGATTTGGGTTTTCAATCCCTATGCATTTGCGAGAGAGTTGTCTAAGTTGTAGCATCAATATCTCCCTTGAGAAGAGGTCGATTTTAGGTGACCCCTTCATTGTCCAAGTAGTCTGCTAGAGTAGTCACCTTTCATTTGACATTATAGAACGCAATGGCCTTGGTCTAATCCAAGTAGCCTACCAAGCGTTGCAGGCCATGTGCCAGTCTCCAACCGGGGGAAAGATTTGAGACCTTGGAGCCTTGATGAATCTTAGTAGCCAAGGAGATGATTACTTGAACACCTTCCAAGGAAATGAATATTATTAGCCAATTATATTTGAGACTTGCTATAAGAACACCTTCCAACAATCCCTCAAGTTCCATTGTATTATTGTTGTCATGCTCAATATTTCTGAAGTAGACCCGAAGGGTGAATTCATCATAGTTTTGGATAGCTCTCCTGAATCCCGCATTTCCCGCATTTTTTTTTGATTCACCATCGAAATTGAGTTTGAAGACACCCTTCGGAGGAGAGTCCCAATTATCAGGGTTGTCAATTTTCATTCGAGTCCCCCTGAGAACAGAGGGGAGGGACGTTTGGTTGAGATTCCATTTGGCTAAAATTTGTCATTCCATAGAGGTAGATGGATAGTTTACACTGTTCCAATCGCTAGAGAATAAAGTTTCTTGAAGATATCCTTTGACTGTATGCCAGATAGCTTCAACAGAACTTTGCTTATCTTCAAAGATGTGATTATTTCTTTCCTTCCATATATTCCAAACTATAAATCTAGGGGTGAGATCCCACCGTTGATTGAGAAGTGCACTTTGAGAAGGATTATCGCTCCATTGATGCATAGTGTCAATGATGTTGCCTCTAACTATATTGGATATTTTGTAGTTCTCAATTGCTAAGTCCCAGAGCTCACAAGCTACTCTATAAGAGTTAAGGAGATGATCTATAGTGTTGAAATATTGTAACTTCAAAGGATATTCTAAATGTATTTTACTGATGTACCCCAAGGGAGATGTTCTATTCCTTCGACGGGATGTTATTATTGTAATTGGTCATCATAGAGTCATGAGGTAAAGCCTCTATTGTAAGTCGGGTCAACAGTACCCTAATGAATATAATATAATATTGTTTTGTTATTTCCTAGGTGAAGTCGGGCCAGTCAGTTTAGTGGGGTCGACTTGTTAGGGTAAAAGTCAAGTGACAAAAAGAGTATAAATACAGGAGTTGTGTTCCTCATTTGAACACACAAACTCACACTTTTGTATCACATAGGAGAGAGAGAGAGAGACATACCATCAAGGAGGAGAATACGTATTCTGGGGTTAATCTTATACATCTATATAGAAGAAATTTTGATGGGTTTGCTTCCCCTTGAGGGTTTCCCATGATAAACACTGTGTCTATCTTGTGATTGTGTTTCTTTTAGTGATTCTGCATATGATATCGTTGTAAATTTGGATTAAACAATAATGATATCTAGCTAAGCATATGAAATATTAACATGGTATCATATCTTTCCTGAATAGAACAACTTTCAAAAGGTGAAACTCTCTCTCCTCTCCCTCCCGAAGAAAGTAGGGTTTCTGCAAAATTTGGGATTTTGAAAATTTTCTTGCATAGAAAGTTGTGCCTCCCTAGAGAGAATTTATTAATCCCTATATTGAAATTTTTGAGTGGGTGAATCTATGGGAAATCCAAACCCTAGCTTGGACCTGAACCATAAAATTGCACAAAACCAGAACCAGAAATCTGTAGCAACTGCAACCTTGGAAGCAAGTTTTGAAGGGTGAAGATTTGGGATCTCCAGAAACCAATTGGACCAACTAACTCTCCTCAATCAAGCACATCTCCTGGTAAGGTCATATTTTCATTCTGAGAATTTTCAATTTTTAGTGACCTCTTAGATAAGATGGCCCCAAGCACTAAGCTTGAGGACAAGCTGGAAGGAATAGAAAAATTCCTAGCATGGAAGTATAAGATTGGTCTCATTCTCAGAGAGAATGATATTGAAAAATACATCAAGGATAAAGTTATAGAATATAAAGAAGATAAATATAAGGATAAGCATCATAAATACCTAATTAAGAAATGAGGATCATTGTTGATTCAAAGATCTGATCCCTCAAGTGTCATCTTAGAAAACACCAAAGAAAATGTATGATGCACTTTCTAGAATGTATGAGGGAAAGAACATCAACAGAAAGATGAATCTGAGAGCTTAGCTGAAGGGTACCAAGATGAGTAAAGGATAATCCATTCAATATTATTTCACAAGGGTCTCCCAGTTCAAAGAATAAATACATGCCATTGGAGACTCCCTTGATGAAGATGAACTAGTTATGACTGCTCTCAATCGTCTCACTAGACCTTGGGATTCATTCATATAGACTCTGTGTGCCAGAAAATAATGTATGAAGTTTGACATTGTATGGGAAGATTGCATCTAAGAAGAAGCTAGAGTAGCTAACAGAGAACCTGTACTTAAAGAATATGACCAAGCTCTAGCCACCCATACCAAAAGAAGAAGACAATAAAACTTCAAGAAGGATAGTCACAAGGAGTATAGACCTCTAAATAATTTTCAACGGAAAATAGAAAACAATCAGAAGAAATACTACTCCAAATATCAATGTTACAATTGTCATAATATAGGACACCTTGCGAGAGAGTGTCCATTGACGAAGAACAACAAAAAAATAAATCATGCCTATCTAGCTGAAGATGAGGATGAAGAAGAAGAAGAAAGACCTCAAAAGAGACAAGCAAAATAAGAATATGTACTATTCTCTTCACTCTTTGGGTCTGTAACACCTGGAGAAGATACATGGCTTATTGATAGTGTTGCTTCAAAGCACATGACAGGGAAGAAGCAAACTCTATCAATACTTGAAGACAACAACTCTCATCAGAAAGTATCATTAGGAGATGACTATCAATATCCCATCAAAGGAATTGGTGAATCAAGCTACAATCTTGATTCTGGAACCACCATGAAGATGAAGGAAGTACTTTCTGTACCAGGTTTGAAAAATAACCTAATTTCCATCTCAACACTAGATAAGAAAGGATGTAGAGTTTCTTTTATAGATGGACAAGTACTCATGTGGACCAAAGGAAAGACACTTGAAGATGTTGTGGTCATTGGTGAAGAAGAAGGAGGACTGTACAAACTCAAGGGACATCCAGAGACAACCCTTGTACATGAGACCACTAGCTCAAGTGAACTATGGCATATAAGGCTTGCTCACATCAACTACAAAGCACTACCCTATGTGAGCAAGGTGGTAACCGGCTTACCATATCTGAATATTGATCATGAAGGAACTTGCAAAGGATGTGCAAGAGGAAAGAACTTCAAGAATCCATTTCCGAAAAGTAAAACAAAGACTAAAAAAATGTTGGAATTAATTCATTTTAGTGTATGTGGTATTAAGCCCTTCACATATTGAAGTGGATATAAATATTATGTCACATTTATTTATGAATATTCAAGAAATACATGGATATACTTCTTGAATACCAAGAGTGAAGTGTTCGGGAAATTCAAGGAATTCAAACCCTTGATAGAGAACCATTCAAAAATAAGAATCAAGACATTGAGAGCAGATAATGGTGGAGAATATACCTCAAAATAATTTGAACCATTCTACAAAGAAGCTGGAATCAAGAGGTAACTAACCACTCCCTACAATCCCAAACATAATGGTGTCGTGGAAAGAAAGAATAGAACCATTATGGAAGTAGTGAAGACAATGATTCATGACCAAGACTTCCCATGCATCTATGGGATGAAGCAACAAGAAAATTTGTGTATGTTCAAAATAGATTATCTCACAGTGCTCTTGGATTCAACACTCCTGAAGAAATGTATACAAGAAATAAACCTAAAGTGAGGCATCTCAAGATATTTGGTTTTCCAGTATATGTACATATTCTGAATGAGAAGAGAACCAAGTTGGATCCTTTTGGAAAGAAGGGAATATTTGTTGGATACTGTGAAGTCTCCAAAGCGGCCAGGATATACATTTTAGGATTCCATCATATAGATATTAGTAGGGATGTGACATTTGATGAAGAAAAAACTCTTAATAAATCTAGAAGGTGTCAGCTTGAAGAAGTACATCAAGAGGATGTACCTCCCAGAAAGGTAGAAGCTAAAACCTCTCATGAAATAGTAGCATATGAATATCATGATATGCTAGAACCTCAAGAACCTCCTACTATGGATATATCTTGAAAGATAAAAACTTCTTGGGTAAGAGAAATCATACAAGAAGCAGAGAAGTATGGAGCTCCAGAAGGCTTCACAAGAACAAGCAATAGATCAAATCCATTCTCCAGTTATGTAGCTTTGATGTGTGATCTTGTAGATCAATAACCCACTAGCTACGAGGAAGCTACACAAAATAAAGAGTGGGTGGGATCAATTACAAAAGAATACTAGTCAATGACGAAGAATGATGTTTGGGATATAGTACCCAAACCAAAAAACAAGAGTGTGGTATCTTTGAAGTGGATCTACAAGATAAAACATTTAGTTGATGGAAGTATTGAGAAGTACAAGGAAAGATTTGTGGCTATAGGATTCTCTCAGAAAGAGGGGATTGATTATGAAGAGACATTTTCTCCTGTAGCAATGTACACTTCCATCATAACCATCATGGCACTTGCTTCCATGATGAAGTGGGATACACACTAGATGGATGTAAAGACAACCTTCCTAAATGGTGTGATTGAGGAAGGGGTATACATCAAACAACCACAAGGATTTTAAGTCTAAGACTAAGTGACTCATTTATGTAAGTTGAAAAATGCTCTGTATGGAATAAATCAAGCTCCTAGAGCTTGATATGGAAGAATATATAGCTTCTTGAAAATCTTGGGATTTACCAAAATTAAAGTTGATCCTAACCTTTACATGAAGGTTATGTATGATGAAACTGCCATACTATTGTTGTATGTGGATGATCTATTTATGACTAGAAATGAGAAACATATTACAGATTGCAAGAAGAAGCTATATGAATAATTCGAGATGAAATATCTTGGTATGATGCATTATTTCCTCAGTATGGAAGTGTGGAAAAGCCCAGAAGGAATATTTTTGAATGCGCGAAAGTATGCAGTAGAAATGTTGAAAAGTTTTGATATGTTGGGTTGTAAAGCCATGGCCACATCCATGGATACCAACTTGAAGCTGCTATCTGATGAATCATCAGAGTTAGTGGATATGACTTAGTATAGACAAATTAGTGGGTTATTGATGTATCTGACAAATACAAGGCTAGATATATGCTTTGTTGTGAACACCTTGAGTTAGTATCTAGTTAAACCTAGACGGGTTCACCTGATAACTGTAAATAATGTTATGAGGTACCTAAAAAGTACGATAGACTTTGGACTATACTATGTTAGAGATCATGACTACATATTGTATGGATATAATATTTCAAATTGGGAAGGAAGTTTTGCAGACAGAAAGAGCACCTCAGGTGGATGATATTATCTGGGATCCGCCATGATCTCGTGGTTTCGTAGGAAATAATCCATTGTTTCTCTCAATACGGTTGAAGCATATTACATAGAATATTTCTCTTGTAGTTGTGAAGCGATATGGCTTTAGAAACCGATGTCTGGTTTATTTGACATGGAATTGGATACCACAATGATTCTTTGTGACAACTGGATTTGTATAAAGATGATAGAGAATATTTTGTTCTATGATACATCAAAGCACATAGAAATCCAATATATTTATATAAGGGATATGGTACAAATGGGAGCTATAAAACTCCAAAATGTGAGTACCAATGAGTAAGTTACTGATGTGTTGGCCAAGCCTCTATCTCGAGTAAAGTTTGAATACTTCCGTGACAAGCTTGGTGTAGTTAGAAAAATATTTCCTCACAAGGAGGAACAATGATGATACTACAGACTTTCCTTGCAAGGAGGAACAATGAAGATATGGACTCCCCTCATAAAGGAAGAACCGGTTGAAGATATGAACCCTCCTCGGACAAAGGGTGAGGAGGTTGATGATATTGATACTCCCTGGAAAGGGGGAGTGATGATGATAATGTCATTGATGATGGAATGCCAGTGATTCTCCAGTACAAAAGAGGCCAAGTTCGCCTGGAGATGATGAAAAGGTACGGAATTCACTTGTGGACAATAGTATCCTCTTTTGAGGATGGTCTTGTAGATAATAAAACTCTTTTCTTGAGAGTGGTCCTAAATGTTATCGGCTAAAGATGGTCCTACAGACAATACTCTTGCATGGAGAGTGTACCTACATTCATTTGTAAATGTCATAGAATAACACTTGCTTGGGAGTGGTCCTATCTTTAAAGATGAAGATGCTCTACGATGAGTTCTTAAGGATGACATGTTCTACATTTAGGTGCCGATGAGATCTGCAGTTGCATATGATACTCTCACATTGAGAGTATTCCTACATGCACATGTAGATGCTATAGTATAACAATCACTTGGGAGTGGTCCTAGATTTAAAGATAAGGATACTCTACATTGAGTCCTTACGAATGGAAGGCCATACATTTAGGTGCTGACAAGATCTGCAGTTGCAGATGATACTCTCGCATGGAGATTATGCCTACATGCACATGTAGATGTCGTAGTATAACACTTGCTTGGAGTGGTCCTATATATAATAGGATGAGGATGGTCTATGATGAGTCCTTGCAGACAATAGGTCCTGCATTCATCTACGGGCGATATCTAAATTAAGTTGTAGATGATATGGTCCTGGATTCATTTTTGGATGATCTAGCTGGTTGATACTATGGAACCTCCTTGTTAAGGAAGAGTAGGATGATGAGGATTGCATCATCCTTGGACTTATATATTGGAGTGATAGGTATTGATCATCTCACAAAGAGATCATGTGTATTGCAGGTAGTGTTGCATCAAAGGATCGAGAAGATTGAAGTGCTACTGCAAAGGATCGAGAATATTGAAGTAATGCTACAAAGGATCAAGAAGATCAAAGTGATGCTGCAAAGGATCAAGAAGCAAAGTGTTGTTGCAAAGGATCAAGAAGATTGAAGTGCTGCTGCAAAGGATCGAGAAGATAGAAATGATACTGCAAAGGATCAAGAAGATCGAAGTGTTTCTACAAAGGATATAGTGATCGAGTGCTGCAGAAGATAAAGACTTGATGCTATAGAAGATGATCTTCCATTACTGAAGAAATTGAAGATATTCCAGTAGCCATTCCAATTGCTGATGATCATTGAAAACTTCCTATGACGTATAGATGTATTACCTTGATACTGCTGGAGATGCTCTCTCTCGTTACTCCTATAGTTGATGATGTTGTTGTCAGTAGAATACCCTTGTCGATAAGGGGTATTGTTGAAATATTGTAACTTCAAAGGATATTCTAAATGTATTTTAGTGATGTACCCCAAGTTAGATGTTCTATTCCTCTATTGAGATGTTATTATTATGATTGGTCATCATAGAGTCATGAGGTAAAGCCTCCATTGTAATTCAAGTCAATAGTACCCTAATGAATATAATATAATATTGTTTTGTGATTTACTCGGTGAAATCGGCCCCGTCAGTTTAGTGGGCAAGACTTGTTAGGGTAAAATTCAAGTGAAAAAATAGCCTAAATAGAGGAGTTTTGTTCCTCATTTGAACACACAGGCTCACACTTATGTAGTGCATAGGAGAGAGAGAGAGAGAGACATACCAGCAAGGAGGAGAGTACATATTTTGTGGTTTTATCTTATACATACATATAGAGGAAGTTTTGCTGGTTTTTATTCCCCTTGAGGGTTTCCCAGGATAAATACTGTGTCTATCTTGTGCTTGTGTTTCTTTCAATGATTCTGCATATGCTACTATTGTGAATTTGGATTAAGCAATAATGATATGTAGCTAAGCATGCCAAATCTTAACATATAGTTTCTGAGTATATATTGCATAACACACAGAGTGACGTCCCTTGGAATCCCGTTTTCAAGAGTTTGTCCGAGGTGAGGATGTGTCGATGAGAGAGCAACCAAAGAAAAGAAGAAACCTTCATCCAAAGGTTAGATTTTCATATTTTCTTCCAGAGTGAAAAGGGATGAGCATCTGGCCTTCAAGCAACCAAAGAGCAGGATTGCTTAACTAAATAGGTACCTTTTGGAAGGTGTCCCCAATGAATTATGTTTGGTCCATGCTTTACATTGATCTTCCTATTCTGAAGGTCCTTCCAAATAAGATTTATTAGTCCTGGTTCCATTACGTGCCTCCATCTATTGGGCTACTTCGAGAGGTGAAATGGATAGGAATTTCTAGTCTTCCAGTAATCCTAAACAACTGTAGTCTCATCCAAATGCATGAAATTCTATACATCCAGGTTTTCATATCGGCTTCTTAGACTGGCAAATTTTTTCTAGGAATCTTTCCAGAAGAATGCATGGTCCCCATCTTTTATTTCACAGAAGCTGTGATGTTGAATTAAGGCCTTTTGACCATTGGATTCTTTCTAGATCGAGGAACCATGAAGGTATCTGTCAAACTGAATCATATGGGAAGAGGCCCAATCTTGATCATGTTTTCTATTCCAAGGATGCACCTAAGGGGTATCATTCTTTGAGATCCACTTCCACCATATTTTAGATAAGAGAGAGTCCTTATTGATTTATGGACCCCTTGTTCCTAGGCCTCCTTTCCACTACAGGAGGAAAACCATCTGTCAATTGATAAGACCCACCTATTTTTGTTGTTACGGAGAGAAACTTCCTATGGCTTGGGGTGTACCACAATAGACAACTAGACACCAGAAATCAATATTTACCAATATGCAAAATAAACCAAACATATAACACTAAGGGCTATCGAATTGTACCTTGTTTTAGATGGTTGAAGTAGATCCTCATTGAGCTTTTCCAATTCCTGCTTGCTTTAGCAATTCGCTCTCAACAACATCAAACAAGGAAACAATGCTCTATGTAATGTGTTATACCTACTCTAGAATATATATTCATCAATGTATAAACAATTAAACATATCCATGGATTCAATATTCATTCAATTGCACATTAAATGGGCAGGAAAATATATTTCTATTAATAAAATCATAGATTACAAAAGTGACAACCTCTGTTGTCATGTCTACGAACTGGAAAAATCAAGTCCTCCACCTAGGCCTCCACCACTTCAATCCTCCATCTCTCGATAGAAATCTCACAAGACAAAGGCAAGCTTGGGAAGAAAACAAAGTGCTCCAAAGGGACAAAGGGATGCAGACTCAAGTATAAGCAAACTGAGGAAAAAATGGACTATAGTTTCTTTTCTCTTCAATTCCTCCTTTTCAATGTATCCAAAAGGTTCCTTATATAGCACTCCAAAATGGTAATGGAGGGTCGAATCCGAGTGTTCTCAAGGAATTTGGAAGTCCAAGAGTCAAGTGGTTCAGACTCACATGAGGAAAAATCTAAATTTTTTTGGCTTTATGCACACATATCGATGTACGTGGGTTTGAAGTCAAAAGTCATGTGTACACACAAGTATTCGTTTAAATGTCGCATACAACAATAAAAAGGGGTTTTTTACGGACGAAATTGGAACATCAAAGGATAATATAAGTCCATGGGGATCATAGAGTATGTAGAGGGACAGGGAAGGCCATAAATATGTGATCAACCATGTGTGGTAAAATCAACTATAGTAGATGCCCCCTAATGTGTGAGGTCAAAGGGGTAACATGATGGCCAAAATACATTATAAAATCCATCCCAGAAGCGGAGTAATGAAGACCCGGGTAGAAGAACCAGCCATCCTTCAGTACAATACAATGATAAATCTCTCCATGTCACTGCAAATACATGGAGCAGTCCCAAATACATAAGAGTACAATGGCCATGAATCGACATGCTATACAAACTGTGTCATGTGTGGTCATCACCACGTACAATATACAATAGATCAGAATCTCCAAAGTGGATGAATATATACAATAGATCAAGATCTCCATAATGGATAAAGATATACAATGGACCAAGATCTCCATAGTAGCTGAAGATATCTGATATACAATGGAATCAAATAACGAGAGTTGAAATATCATGAACACTGGCATGATAAAGGAGGTAGCATATATCGAATGCCACCAAGCTGGAAGGTATTCTACACAAACCGCTATGATTACATGTCCTATTATGTGAATAGAGGCATTGAGGTCGAACATAGTAGTCCATTGTCTGATTACCAGTCATTGATGTATACTGTTAACAGATGTGAGATCACCCACTGATAATGAAAATGGGAATCAAGGTACAGACTGCAATCTAACAAGTGTGAATAGATGTCCTGAGGTCGAACACTTGAAAGAATCCATCAATCAGGGGACATTGATGTATTCCCAAAACTGTCGATGGCAAGAGAACGTACCACTGATGACTGTAAGTCTCAAGGAATTGAAATGACTCTAGACTCCTATTCTAGAATAAATGATCTGATGTCGATGGAATGGAATCCACCGAAAGGAGGGAATTAAGGCATCCCCCATTAACCAACATGAGCTACTCAACAGTGTTGTATAATGTGGAAGAAATCAATGAACAAGATGTGCACGAACCAGTAATAGTACCGGGAATGATCGACATGAAAATTCAAGATAACTGAAGAATGATTGAATTAAGATTCAAATTCCTTTGAACAAGAGCATAAAGGAAAATGGTGACTGAAGGTAGGAAGCATGGACTCAATATGAAAACTGGGACATCTCTATGACACAGGAGGCATCAACAGAGGCTCCCTAGGGACTGGAAGCTTAACTAGTCGTTGGAGATAAACTTAGAGGAACGAGTACATCTCCTAAAGTCAAAGTAATAACCCAACCAACGAATGTGATATACAGTGCTTTGTTCGAAGGTGAAATGACTCAACTATTTCCAAATATAACATCTCTTCTTGTTTGGATTTTTGGTTTTTTGATTTTTTTGGAATTTTTTAGATATTTTTAAAATCTTGGAAAATAATAAAAGTGATTTATAGTACAAATCTAGGAGGAGATGAGTGTCATGGGAACAAGCAAACTAGTTTGAAGCAGTGGAACATACATATTCTCAATGCAAGGATATATGTGTAGGATAACGACACTCGGGGGAAGGTCCCCTCCCCTTAAAAGGGATAATCAAGCTGCAAAAATATATGTAAAAAGGATCTGCTTGGCTAGACATGAGACAATGTTGGGCTATATGGATGATAACTCAAAGTCAGGGAGTCGACATAAAGCTTAAGAAGGTAAGAAAAACTCATGAAAATGAAATTACAACTTGATATATACAAGGGAGTCCCGAGGAAAATGGCCAGCGTAAAGTTCAAGAGGAGTATGAAGCTCTTGCTCAAGGACATGGTGGGACTAAAAAGGGTCTCCCACACCCTAAAGGAGAAATGTCAGCATGGGCACCAAATGCAAAATATGATCTAACTAGGGTACCCATGTATGGGAAAGCACTACCATTCACATAATGCCACTTATAAAAGCAACATGAAGGTTCCGTGACATTATGGAATGGGTTCGTACCTAAGGTTAAAATGAAATGGTCATAAGGTCATGCAAAATGCGAGCAGATGTGAAATCCTAAACTATATGTAGTTTAGACATGATACCTATAATAGACACGAACGGGTCGAAGTCTTGGTCAAACCACACTCAAAACAGAATCCTACAACATGATATTAGTCCAAACGGTCCAAAATGGTCAGAAACGGTAAAAAACTATAGTAAGTGGGTAAAAATTTCAAAACATTTTCTAGAAAATAGTGAAAAATTAAAATTTTCATACCATTTTGAAAATTCACCCTCCATAGTGCATTTGCATCTAGAATTTCAAGAGCTCATTCTGGGAGCATCGTCCAATGAAATCACTCCGCATTTGGTCAAGGTTTTTCCCCATGTCCTACTTTTTCACTTTCATGCAATTTTTATTTTATTTTAATGGTCAAATATTTTGTTTAGGCCACCCCAAGGTATGTGTTTCATCCCACATAAAAATTGGGTCTTTTTCTACATATAGGGATGCGTATATGTGGAAAATACCATGATACCCATGTACATACACAATTGTTTTGCAAACAATCGAGTAAAGGGTTGCAAAGATGATTTTCAAAGGAAAATGCTAATGAAACTTGGCAATTTTTGTGCAGGATGGTGCTAGAATGGAGAGAGAGGGAACATGGTGATGTTGAGGATGCTGTGTAGGTAGATCTAATGGCTCAACAAACATTGAGGGCTTGCGGGTTGTCTAAGTTTTGGCACCTTGGAATATTAAGGGATAAACCAAGGCTACTCTAGCTTCTAGTGAATTATTGGGATCCAGATTCTGAGACCTTTCATATGGATGGGATGTCACTCAGCTTGGAGGTTGAGGACATATATTTTATCACAGGTTTGTCTCGATGAGGGGAGGTGGTAAACCTCCGATCCCGTGGGCTAGGAGGCGGGCTGACTATAGAGGAATACATAGATGTTTATTTCCTTCCTGATACAGAGAAGTTTGGGAGCCAAATCCTGATAAATGCGGCTCAAAACCTCGGGCTGAAGGACATACTATTGGCATTGGGTAGGATCACAGGTTTGGAATCACTCCACCAATGATGTTCTATGCCATAGAGTGTATGCAGCCTACGATATATTACTAGAGTATCTCGTTGTTGAGCAACATGAAGCAACAACTCAGTGACTGCAAGATGGGAACGGTATGGAACTTTGGGTTCGGTAGCATACTGAGTGCATTATTTTTTGAGAGGGTACCAGGGCTAAGCCCTAGAGTTGACATTGCTCCACATGGAGTCAAGGATCCGAATCATCTACGCTGGGCCAATTTCATGTAGAGACTAGGAGGGGGAAGGTTGGCTAACCCCTATCCAACATACTTATTCCTCTGGTGGCAGAGATAGATCATCGCCATAGATGACTACCTATATGCAGGGATAGACTTCTGCAGAGATTTGGATATGCCCCTACCACCAGGATCAGCATATCAAGACATAAGTGACGAACCCCAACTCACTTTTCTTTTTTGAGTTATTAATTTTTTTTTGTTTTTTGATATATATGGAATCAAAAGACATGTTTTTGGTGTGACGAAACATAATGAAAATTTGTCATGTGCATGCAGATGTGGGACCACATCGGCCAGAAGGATTTCCTCATCATCAATGGAGGGGAAGAGGCAATGAGATTATGGGTGTGGATGTAGAGCGGACGCTCCAAAGCATCAACACAAACTTTGTTTGCTTGACACACAGGGTTCCCATGGTGCAAGTCGAGGACTTGCCTGAGGCTATGCAGCGCCAAGTGGTTAGAGTACGCCAGGCATGGGTTCGGTTATTTCAATGGCTAGCTAGAGCCGTGGTGTTCTGCCATGATCAACACCCTCCTCCACCTCAGGCTTAGAGACCTAGGTGTATATATCTTTCTATGATTGTGTAGTATATTTTGGTGGCTCGAAAGCCCCAATTTCATATATGACACTTATGTATTATGATGTCACCTTTTTTGGACTTAATGAAAAATATTTATGATGATCGATTATTATTCTATTTACATGTGTAAAATGTGTTTGTGAAATTCTTATGGTATGTGAAACAAATGCCAATATAGTACAGAGTTAGCATATGAATCAACAACTTGATTAAAATTTCTTGAAATGTGGATGTAAGTTATTCTCTCAAATTGTCGTTCAAGCAATCTTACATGTAAGAATATTTGTAATAATGTCGTATCGCTAACATGATACAAGCCATTAAGTTGTGAGACCACTAACTGCTAATTAAGACGTACCTCAAGAGAAATAACACCATGTGAAATGGAATCCCACAACAACTCAATCACGACACTATATTTAGCAACATTGTTGGATGAAGGTCGTAAACATACGCGTCCTGAAGACAATACTTGACCCGTAGGAGTAGAGATCACCCAAGCAGTTGAAGATTATTTTTGAGTGTGGTGGCTAGCACCATCAACGAATCCTATGTAAATGGAAGATTCAATCGACATCTTCCATAACAAACGAAATCTAATCAACAAACCTGACCACCATAAAAATACCTAACTATGCAATGCAAAATGTACAATAATATATAAAAAGTCAGCCATGGCTTAAAATCATGCATAGTATTTTTTAAGATAGAGCCCATTTCTAGGCCCCACCAAGGTCGTCCCTTCATAATCCACCAACTTATAGGAGGCTTTCTCTAAGACACATTTAACAATGTAAGGACCATTCCACATTGGGTTGAACTTTCCTGCCCCCAAGGGTTCCTTAGCTTGATCCCACAAAAGGACCAAGTCACATGCACTAAAATTACTAGGACAGATAGACTTATCCTACTTGACCTTAATGCGATGCTTGTTCACCTCAAGAGCCAATAAAGCATCTTGACGCTACTTATCAAGCTTCTCCAAGTGGACCAGACGTTCTTCCAATCTGAAAGTCTCTGGTAAAAGCTCGACAGCTAGCTTCAACGAAGGGATTTCACATTCAACCGGTAATAATGAATCCACCCCATGTACAAGTTGATAGGGAGAAAAATTGGTGGCAGTATTAACCACAGTTCTATTGGCCCACAAAGCAGGATACGGCATGATATGCCAATTATTCTTGCTCTGTGTGATGGTTCGTTTGAGAATGAACT
This sequence comes from Pseudotsuga menziesii, assembly GCA_001517045.1. Classification (NCBI taxonomy): domain Eukaryota; kingdom Viridiplantae; phylum Streptophyta; class Pinopsida; order Pinales; family Pinaceae; genus Pseudotsuga; species Pseudotsuga menziesii. The sequence goes on from LPNX010651966.1 coordinate 28,637, forward strand.
TAAGTGACTTGTTCATATCTTCAACTTGTCTATTTGGTTGAGGATAATAAGAAGGGGATTTCTCTTGCTTATATCCTAACTTCGAAGGCAATTCTTCCATCATTCTATTATGAAAGTGTCTACCATGGTCATTGACAAGCTCCCTTGGAATTCCAAACTGGGTGATATTCTAGTTAAATACGAAATGTCTGGTTGTTTCACTATTGAATTTGATAGTGGGCATAGTGTCTGCCCATTTCGTGAAATAATCCACAGGAAAAATAATATGATGGTGCCCCCCAGCCAAAGCTAGGTTACAATCCATAAATTCAACCCCCCACTTGGTGAAGGGACCAATGGTGATAATAGGATGCAAAGGGGCCAGACGAGAGTGCATATTTCGTGCAAACACTTGGCAAGGGTGGCACCTATTGACCACATTAACGCAATCTTTAAAGATGGACGACAAAAAGTAACCCGCTCTCAAATTTTTTTGAGCTGTATAAATTCTAGATAAATGACCACCACACACCCCTCCGTGGAAATAATTAAGCATGACCTCAACCTCCTCATGAGTTAAGCAACAACGTAAAATGGAATAAACCCCACTACGGTACAAAATATCATCCATTATGAGGTAGTTCTTCGCTACGTGACGTAGTCGTCGACACTCATCTCACGAGAGGTGAGTAGGAAGCTTCAATGTTTGCAAATAAATAATAATATCCCCATACCAAGGGTCTGCGGTTGAGATGAGAAAGATATGGTCATCAACAAGATAATCATCATGAACCTCCCCTTCATCCAAATTTGGAAAATATGATATGAGCTCAACAAATATTAATGATTTCTTTGACTTTGCCGAGACAAACTCGAGATTAAAATCTTGCAAAATCACAATCCATTTATTATAGTTTCCCCCAATCATCCTTCTGGTGAGGACGAATTGAAATGGATTAATGTGAGCTATGACCAAATTTTGGTGAAGGAGGATGTAATGCCTCAAATGCTATGGACGGTAGCCAAGGCTAGCTTCTCAACATGGAAATAACGAAGTTCCACGTCAATAAGGTTTTTGCTAAGATAGTATATGACATGCTCATGGAGCTCCTCATTGTATTGAACCAACACCATACCAATCATCTCTTCAGACGTGGCCACATAAATCAAGAAATCACAGCTATAGTTTGGTGGACTAAACACGAGGGCCGATGCCAAGGATTTCTTAAGAGCAATGAAAGACTCCTGATCTCACTCATCCTAGTAAAAAGGGGTGTCTTTCTTCAACAAACGCATGAATCCTTTAGTGAGATTGACAAAATTGACAACGAACCTTCACAAGAAGTTCACCACACCCTATAAACATTGAATATGTCAAATGTTACGCGGGGGAGAAAAGTGAAGTATTGCCTCAACCTTTAAGGGATCGACTCTAATTTCCTCCTTGGACACAATAAATCCTAGTAAATGACAAACCCTCACACAAAATATGCACTTATTAGGATTTAATCAAATCTGATAATGATGACATCTCTCGAAAACCAATCTCAAATGATAAGGATGACACACTCTCAAATGCGAGTGAGCAGCTAGGTCATCCAAATACACTTCAATAATCTTTTTAAGATCGTGGAAGGAAAAGGTCATGGCCTGTTGAAACGTAGCTCTGACATTTTTAAGGATGAAGGGAATATTTCGATACGAAAAATTTCTCCAAGGACAAATAAATGTAGTCTTATGTTGGTCCTCAGGTTTTATCTGTATCTGATTATATCCAAAAAATCCATCCACAAAGGAGAAAACCTCACTTCCCACACAGTCAACCAACATTTTATCAATAAATGATGTGGAGAAATTATCTTTAGGATAGGCTCGATTTAAATCACGGAATTCAGTGCGTATGCGGATCATTCCTTGCTTCTTATCCATCGGAACAGGATTTGAAACCCACTCCATCAAGGGAATGGGATAGATAAAACCAACTTTGAGCAGTTTCTTTATCTCTGCTTTAATGGCAGGCGCTTTCCTAGGATTCACAATGCTGAAATGTTGTCGAACAGGTTTTGCATCCGGATAGGTTTTGATTTTGTGTTTGACAATGCGAGGGTCTATTCCTAGAATCTCCTTGTACGACCAAGCAAAAACATCACGAATTTCCATGAAAATCTTGGTGTACTCCTTAATTTCATCGGGGGAACAATCCACCCCAATGTAAAAATTATCAATCTTACCAAAAAGACCAGAAATATTGATAGGTATCATAGGTGACAAGGTCACCATGTTCCCTTCAGCCCTCTGATTAGGAGAGCTTAATGGGACCATAGGCCTATGATACTTCTCACTTAGAATCACCCTAAATTCATCACACTCTAAACGATCAAGCTTGGGGAGGAAATACGATCTATGGTGAAGCTATCCCCAAGGTTGTTTCATACTAGACATAGCCTCAAGAATAGATTCATTCGAAGGAAAAACATCATCAAGGAAATCATGAGAGTGAGATGACTCTACTGCCCAAGCAGGAAACACATAAGGGTCCTCCTCCTTCGTTTGCGAAGAGGAAGGACTAGGCTCTACAACATGACTAAGATTTGCTTGATACGCCACCAATGTTGCAGGAAACGACACTGTCTCGATAGGTATATAATTATCACTCGAAGGACTCAGTGAAGGAAGAACCCAAGGATCCTCCATATGAGATGTGCGAAAAGAAACTGAATTCAACAAGGTCGAAGCCTTACTGATACTAGACCCAATCATAAGGACGGGTGCAGGACAACTAAAAGCTCCCATAAGAGAAGGATACATACCCACACCCACATTTTCTGTTGCTAGTTATGAATGATTGATAATTGGGATAGAATCTCCGGTGATTCCTGCACACTCAGATTCTGGAACGATTTTTTATCAATAGTAACGATATTCCCATTCAACAGAAAATAAACCACTTAAAATAGGGAAGAGGATACAACCTGCATACTGTAGATCTGGTTTTGACCTAGTAAAAGATTCTAGTCAAGGGGTGCATCAACCACCTCAATCGCAACAGTCTCCCCCCCTAATTGGACCTATAAGGAGGGAAGTATACCGTGCGGCTAAAATGATCTTCCATCAAAAGAAGTCAACATGTTCACAGATTTAGAAAATGTGGGAGAACCTAATCCCTTCCAACAAGCCAAAGACATCATGGAAGCGCAATGCCTTAATCAATCATAGTGCGGATGATGGTGTTATTCAAACACTCTACATGAATAAGAAAAGACACATAGTAAGGAAAGCGAGGATGTATTTCATGAGTTTAAAATTTTATCATAGAAGGAGAGATATTATCACCAGCCCCAAGAGAAGACAACAAGGCCTTTCTCTGTGAAGGACAAGTTTGAAGTACTTCTAATGCGGACATCGCAAAAGGATTCTGGCCCGAATCCTTGACAATTGAATAGTTCTGGGCATATTGAGAATTAGGATTGTGCCTTGAACGCTTAAGGAATCCCTTAGGAATGCGAGGAGAAACTTCACGTTTATCTGTAGGATTTTCAATTCACAAAGGGATCTCAGGTGGAGTGGGTTATTTCCCAAGTTCTGGTTGTGACGAACCATAGTCTTTCGCATGCATCATAACACTAGTATATTTCACCATGTTTATGTAACCGTGTCCACTAGCGGCATCTGACGCATTTTTAGTTCCACTAGATGCGCAACCAGGATCCACAGTCCTCGAGTTCATATTTTGATTATTTGGTAAAGGATTTGTAAACACAGCTGGGCCTTGTGCTATGAACTTCGAGGTTTATTCCATATGAGGGCACAAGTGAGTGAGGTGATCATCCCCGCACAACTTGCAAGGAAATTTTACCTTCTACTTAGGCTTCTTGTTCCCCCCAGCATTATTATTGTTATTGTTCTTGTCATTAGTCTCATTATCAATTTTATTCCCACCCCTAAGATTTTTTTTCCTTTCTTTTTATTCCTTCCAGGTTGCTGGTTACCTTTTGCACGGAGAGTACATCCATTGATTGGGTAGGAAGGGACAAAGCCACAGCTTTCCCCGACACAGAATGGTTAAGCGATAATTGGCTCACTTGTTTCATAAATGAATCTGCAGGTTTGGTACTTGCGGAGCCAACAATACCATCAGCATGCATCCTAGGTTTGATCTTGGGGTCAAAATTGGAACATGGAGCATTAGGTATGATCTCATAAAGGAGCCCAGACTGAGCATAAATCAAGTCCAACTACTAGGCCCTAAAAATAGCTTGGTCCTCGTTTTGCACTCCGGATGTGGAAACATCCTTCGCAATATAGGGTAACAATCACTTGAGGAACCACTCTAGAAGAAAATCTGATGGTATAAAGGATTTAATCATCCTCTTCTGTCTACGCCACTTATTGAATATGATCCAAAATGTGTGTGGCTTTGTCTTGCCGAAATGTCGACAAGAGTTTGGTATCAGTGTCGTAATGCACAAGTAGATGGAAGTGGTTGAGAAAAGTCATCGCAAGGTCATTAAACGAATAATATGTCCGTCCAGGTAGCTCTATATACCATTTCATAGCAGGAATCGTGAGGGTGCCTTGAAATAGTCTTAAACAGATAGAATCATCATTTAAGGAATTGGAAGAGCACCAAAGATGGAAGGTCGTGACATGCTCACCAGGATCTTCACCAGACTTGCCTTAGAATTTTGGGATGTCCGAAGGAAGTTTGGTAGGAACGGTTGGCCATTCTGGGTTATGAGATACATGATAGTTTGTCAATCTCGACGAATCAGGTAGATTCAAAGTCGCAAGGAAAGGGAGCCTAGGTTGAGCCGGTTGGTTCCATGCTCCCTAATAGAACTGGTTTGCATAAGGTTGATTTCTATATACACCATGGCCTTGGCCGGTGGGATAATAACCTCCTCCCATTTGACCCATATAGGGTTGCATGTTATAGTTTGGGATACCTTGCGGCTGGGGTGCTATAAATCCATAATTAGGTGACTGATACTCGGGTTGATACCCAGAGCCATAAGGTGTGTAGGTTTGTCTGTAGGATGGTCCATAAGAGGTTTCGTAAAACGGACCATGAGATGGTCCATGGGAAGGTATATGTCTTGCTGACACATGAGGAGGCACATGGCCTTATGAGACTATGGTGCTAGTAGAAGTCAAACGGGCATGGCTAGTAGTCGAACTCCGGCCAGAAGGACCACTAGGAAGAGGAAGAGGATACATGGTCAAAAAATCACTTGAAGGGATGGGTGTCATAGAAAGTGACCAGGGGTCATCCCAATCACAATCGCATGCACTTCCTCGTGCTTAACTCCCGTGTAAGAGGAGTGTCCTAAGAAACCCTAATTATATCAAGGGTTTCACACTCTCACCTGGATAGACACCTACTTGTTTTGTTTAGTGGTCTTGGAGAATTGACTCACAATGAACTATTGCAAGACCCTAAAACCTATTCTTGTTGATGCACCCTAGAAAAGAAAAGAATGTAATTCATTTTATTATGCATTGATTTTAGTTGGCTATAATTAATCAAAGGGTAAATGGTCGTGCAACTAATGAAGTTATGACACAGCAGTGAACTAAAATGCACACCTAACAAGCAATGCCAAATGCAATGTGTAGAATGAAGAAGAGGGTATGCTACTACATTAAGTGCTCGATTTTTCCTTCAAATGTAAATGAAATCATTCCTATATGAAAATATAACTATGATAGCAGTAAGCAAACCTAATGCAAGTACCATGCCAATGCAAAATGCAAGAGATGCATAAGTATGCAAAAGAAAAATATTTTTGTATTTTTTGCAATAAATGAGATATGTAGGCAAATAAACGACTCTACAACCCCTAGACCCTGCAACCATTCACAAACAACAGCCAAGCAAGGCACCAAGGTAAAATATACCTAATGCACTAATCTCAAAACAAAAAAATGGATAAATGGATGACAAGAACAATGCCTAAAAATAAACAAAAAACAATATCTGGTCAGAAACAGAGGGTGTATACGGACACTAGAAGCATCCAAGAAGACTCAACAATGATCAAAACTCACCCTGCAACACTTAATCCTCCCACAAAGGCTCAAAATCAAAGCATACATGACTGTTCTTAGTAAAATTGCATACATACGCGACTGTTCAAGGAAAACCCGCGTGTATACGCGAATGTGAAAGAAAAACCCGCGTACAGGAAGAAAAAGAGAGAACAATAGGAAAAATAGACAAGCTAAGACAAAATTTAATTCTTTAGGACCCTATTGGGAAAACATGCCCCCAGACCTGACACAGAAACAGAGAAATCAAGAGCAATTCAAGTACATTGAATACCAAAAATCCCAAAGAAAAAGAACTAGGAACTCTCCCCAGCGGAGTCGCCATCTCTGTTACGGAGAGAAAATTACTATGGCTTGGGGTGTACCACAATAGACAGCTAGACACCATAAATCAATATTTCCCAATATGCAAGAGAAACCAAACATCTAACGCTAAGGGATATCGAATCGTACCTTGTTCCGGATGGTTGAAGTCGATCCCCGTTGGACTTTTCCAATTCACACTTGCTTTAGCAATTCACTCTCAACAACAACAAACAAGGAAAGAATTCTCTATATAATGTGTTAGACCTACTCTAGCATATATATTCATCAATGTATAAACAATTAAACATATCCATGGATTCAATATTTATTCAATTGCACATTAAATGGACATCAAAAGATATTACTATTAATAGAATCAGAGATTACAAAAGTGGCAACCTCTGTTGGCACGTCTACGAACTGGAAAAATCAATTCCTCCACCTGGGCCTCCACCACCTCAATCATCCATCTCTCAGTAGCAAGCTCACAAGATAAAGGCAAGCTTGGGAAGAACACAAAGTGATCCAAAGGGACAAAGGGATGTAGACTCAAGTATAAGCAAACTGAGGCAACAATGGACTATAGTTTCTTTGCTCTTCAATTCCTCATTTTTAATGTATCCAAGGGGTTCCTTATATAGCACTCCAAAAGGGTAATGGATGGTTGAATCTGAGCATTCTCAAGGCACTTGGAAGGCCAAGAGTCAAGTGGTTTGGACTCACATGAGGAAAAATCCAAAATGTTTTGGCTTTATGCACACATCCCAATGTACGCGGGTTTGAGGTCAAAATTCGCGTGTACACGTGAGTATTGGTTTAAAAGTCACGTACAACAATAAACATGGGTTTTTAAAGGATGAAATTGGAACATCAAAGGATAATATAATTCCACGCGGTTCATAGAGTTTGCAGAGGGACAAGGAAGGCTATAAATATGTGATCAACCAAGTGTGGTAAAATCATCTATAACAGATGCCCCCTAATGTGTGAGGTCAGAAGGGTAACATGATGGCCGAAATACATTATAAAATCCATCATAGAAGTGGAGTAATGAAGACCCAGGTTGAAGAACTAGCCATCCATTAGTACAATACAATCATAAATCTCTGCATGTGACTGCAAATACATGGAGCAGTCCCTGATACATAAGAGTACAATGGCCATGAATCAGATTGATATACAAACTGTGTCATGTGTGGCCATCGCCACTTAAAATATACAATAGATCAGGATCTCCAAAGTGGATGAAGATATACAATAGATCAAGATCTCCATAATGGCTGAAGATATACAATGGACCAAGATCTCCATAGTAGCTGAAGATATCTAATATATACTAAAATCAAATCATGAGAGTTGAAATCTCATGAGCACTGGCACGATTAAGGAGGTAACATATATGGAATGCCACCAAGCTGGAAGGTCTTCTACACAAACCGCTATGAGTACATGTCCTACTATCTGAATAGAGGTGTTAAGGTCAAACATAGTAGTCCATTGTCTGATTATCGGTCATTGATGTATACTGTTAACAGATGCGAGATCACCCACCAATAATGAAAATGGAAACCAAGGTATAGAGTGCAATCTAACAAGTGTGAATAGATGTGTTGAGGTTGAACATTTGAAGGAATCCATCGATCAGGGGACATTGATGTATTCCCAAAACTATCGATGGCGAGAGAACCTACCATTGATGACTGTAAGTCTCAAGGAACTCAAATGAGTCTAGAATCATATTCCCTAATAAATGATATGATGTCGATGGAATGGAATCCGATGGAAGGATGGAATTAAGGCATCCCCCATTAACCAACATGAGGTACTCAGCAATGTTTTATAATGTGGAAGAACTAAACGAACAAGATGTGCATGAACCAGTAACAGTACCAAGAATGGTCGACATGCAAAGTCAAGATAACTAAGGAATGGCCGACTCAGGCTTCAACTTCCTTTGAACAAGAGCATAAAGGAAAATGGTAACTGAAGGTAGGTATCATGGACTCGATATGGAAAATGGGACATTTTTGTGACACAGGAGGAATCAATAGAGGCTCCATAGGGACTGGAAACTTAACCAGTCGGTGGAGATAAAATCAGAGTAACGAGTACGTCTCCTAAAGTCAAACTAATAACCCAACCAACTGATGTGATATACAGTGTTATGTTCGAAGGAAACATGATTCAACTGCTACCAAAGATAACATCTTTCTTGTCCATATTTTTTTTTTGGACTTTTTCAGATATTTTGAAAAGATTGAAAAATAATAAAAGTGCGTTATAGTACAAATCTAGGAGGAGACGAGTGTTACGGGAACAAGAAAACTACTTCCAAGCAATGAATATGCCTATATAATGTGTTAGACCTACTCTATTATATATATTCATCAATGTATAAACAATTAAACATATCCATGGGTTCAATATTCTTTCAATTGCACATTAAATGGATAGGAAAAGATATTTCTATTAATAAAATCAAAAATTACAAAAGTGACAACCTCTGTCGACACGTCTATGACCTGAAAAAACCGAGTCCTCCACCTGGGACTCCACCACCTCAATCCTCCATATCTCAATAGCAAGCTCACAAGACAAGGAAAGATTGGGGAGAACACAAAGTGCTCCAAAGGGACAAAGGGATGTAGACTCAAGTATTAGGAAACTAAGGTAGCAATGGACTATAGTTTCTTTGCTCTTCAATTCCTCCTTTTTAATGCATCCAAGGGGTTCCTTATATAGCACTCCAAAAGGGTAATGGAGGGTCGAATCCGAGCTTTCTCAAGGCATTTGGAAGGCCAAGAGTCAAGTGGTTCGGACTCACATGAGGAAAAATCCAATTTTTTTTGGCTTTATGCACACATCCCGATGTACACGGGTTTGAGGTCAAAAGTTGTGTATACACGCGAGTATTGGTTTAAACGTCGCTACAACAACAAACAAGGGTTTTTTGGGGATGGAATTGGAACATCAAAGGATAATATAATTCCATGGGGTTCATAGAGTCTGCAGAGGGACAGGGAAGACCATAAATATGTGATCAACCATGTGTGGTAAAATCAGCTATAACATCTGGTTTTGTCACATCCCTAGATGAAGGATCTTTGAATATTTCTGATGGATTTTAGGATCCATTTAGGAGAAAATAGGACGTGAAAAAGATAAAGAGGAATGGGTTGAAGGAACGCTTTCAGAAGAATCATTTGGTTGGCCTTATTGAGAGATTGAAAAGTCCAGGAAGAGATATGACTGCCTAGCTTATCTAGATTCTCTCTTTAGGAGGAGTGCTTGACAACAGAGTCAAATGAGAGGGATCCTAAATATTTGGAGGGTAGAGATGAGATAGGTAACCCCATAATTTGATCTATTTTGCATTGGGTTATGGCATCAGTGTTGAATAATAAGATCTTGGATTTGTTTAAGTTAATGGTTGTTCTTGAGGCTTCAGAGAAGGTATCAAGGATGCTTTTGAGAGAGCGAGATTCTTGGACTGAGGGGTGACCAAAGAGAAGGTTGTCATCAACGAATCACTGATAGGCCATAGGTGGACCCCTATGAAGGGATATTCTACGAAGTGAGATCGAGGAGATTGCCTCTTGGAGCATTCGACCAAGACCTTCCTCCATAAGAATAAAAAGGAACAAAGAGAGGGGGTCCCATTGACAAATCCCACAATAGGGGGAGAAGGTTGAGGAGGGTGAGCCATTAACAAGAATAGAAAATAAAGTTGAGGAGATAAGGGATAAGATCCAATCAGTCCATTCCTAGAAGAAGCCAAAATCCGGAAGAATTTACCCAAGAAATTTCAAACTCAACTTATCAAATGCCGTAGAGAGGTCAAGTTTTATGAGCATGCCAGGAGATCGAGTGAACTTTAGCAAATGAGTTATTTCATGAGCTAAGATGATGCCATAAAGTATTTGTCCACCCTCCACGTACCCATATTTCTCATGGGATATGGGAAAAGGGAGGAGAGGTTTCAAGCTGCTGGAGTGAACTATAGCGATGATATTGTAAATAACATTGCACAGAGAAATGGGTCTAAAATTACCTGGGTGAGAGTCTCACATATCCTTAGGCACTAGAGTGATATTGGTCACGTTTAGGGCCGATAGAGCCCATTGATTTTGACTTGATTCCTCTACTAGCTCAAGCACTTCGAATTTCAAAAATTCCCAACAGTGATGCAAGGAGTTGATTGTGAAGCAATCTGGGCTCGACGCCTTCCCTTCTGCCATTCGGTTGATCGCTGCTTCAACTTCTTGCATTATGATGGCCTTCATTAGGGAGGCAGTATGATTAGTATTCAGTAGTGAGGCAATATGTCAAGTGACACAATCAATGGCTTTCACTAGAGAGGGAGAAGATTCCATGAGCAGATCTTGGAAGAAGCGAGTTAGCTCCCATTGTATTTCTTGGTGACCCTCCAAGATAGTTCCCTCTTACTTTTTGAGCTTAGTGATTTGATTATGCATCCTATGTTGGACTGTGGAGCGATGGAAGAAGATTTTGTTTTGTTCCTCTTCTTTCAACTAGGCCACTCTTGATTTTTGATTTTAAAGGCTTTCCTCTTATTTTCAATGTTTATCCAGTTGGTTGACTAGGTCCCTTTCTTTGAGCTTGCTTTCCTTCGTGTGTTCCTGGGTCATGATCACTTGTCGCGTGCACTCAATTTCTTCATGTATAGCTCCTTTTTCCTTGAACATGTTTCCAAAGGTGGTGTGATTCCAGTGGTGGATATTGGCATGGAGGAGTTTCAACTTTTGATGCATGATGGCCATTTTTAATCTTTCCTCTACTTGTGTGCTTATCCACCAACCACTGACTGTGTCAAGGAAGGAGGGGTGAGAGAGCCAAAAAATTTCAAATTTGAAGCGCCAATGCAATTTAGTGACTATGATGTGCGAGGAAAGAGAGATAGTCTAGTGGTCCAAACCAGCACAGGGGAGTACATAGGTAGAGAGTATTCCTCTAGTTTCAGTGATGCTTTGTGTAACTAGGAAGCTATCTAGATGCTTATATATTTGGTGATATTCCCCTCTCCTATTATTTCACATGAAGAACCCTGACGAGGGAAGAAGGTATACTAGAGAATAGTTGGCTATGTGGCTTTAAATCCTTGGTCCTCATTGGAGAGAGGTATTAAGACCCCTTTGTTTTCATCGAGGGTAGTAATCATGTTGAAATCTCCCCCAGTGAAGATGGGGGAGTTGTGGTGTTCTTGAGTGAACCAATTTAGGAAGTTGAGGAGATAGATCTTTTGACCTAAATATTGGGGTTCGTAAACATTCAGGAGATGGCCATGAATGTTGGTTCCTAAGATGTCAAAGAAAGCAGGTATGGACTGTGCAATAGATGCTAGATTGTTAAGTGTGAAAGTCATCGGATTCCATATTATAGATATTCCTCATGAAGCTCTATTTGCATCGATAGAAACACTTAGACTTACCCTCAAGATACTGGTCATTAGAAGAAGAATGGTTTCACTGGAGCACTTGGTTTCTTGGATAATAATTGCAGCTGACATTTCTTGTTGAATTTTTTCGTTTCGACATACTGAGTTTAGAAGGTCCATTGAGACCTCTCACATTCCAAGAGATAATCTTCATGTATTACTTGGGAAAAAGTAGGGAAAAATTCCGTAAGTTGGGCGTATTTCCCTGAATCCACTAACCTGATTCCCAATAGGTTAATTCTTTGCAGATATGATTTGTGCCCTCACTTTTTGTTATCTCGCATGAGTATTTTCTTGTCCTTTTAGGGAAGGTTGTAGACCCCGAGCTTAGTTTGTGATTTTTCTTTGGATAAGGCTTCCTATAATAGATGAATTTGGCAGGATGGAATGGAGTCATATGCTTTTCTTGTACATGTGTCCTCCATTCCCAACAGATCTAGCTCTCCAAACTATGTCTGTTGTGTGCTGTCTACTCAAGAGTATAGATAAATGTCACAATAAGTTTAATTATTATTTAATTTCTTGTTTTATAACTTATTAGTTTTAAATTTTTTATGAAGATAATATTGTTATTTTTAATTTTTTTAAAATAAAACTTATATTTATTATTTTCTAAATTTTGGAAAACGTAATATTTCTAATAAATTAGATTTTTTTTTAATTTTAAATAAGATTTTTATATTCATATTTTTTCTATTTTTTATTTTTTTAATTTAATGATGGATCATATTGATCGTAATAATTTAAGAAATGAATATACACCATTTTTAAAATCCATTCATTTCTCATTTTAGTTCATCAACAAATGAAATATCTGGAAGAACATCTTAGAAAAAGAATAAAATATGAATATATTTATTTTGAAGTGATAATTTACTTCCTAACTTATGATATTGCAATTAAGTCCCTCTCATCTCTCCATTGCATAAGAACCAATCAAGGTAGCATTTAAACATTGTTTTTACAGTTTAGAATCAACATAATATTTTTATGTGAAAACCTTTGTAGATATTGTTATACTTGGAAAAGAGAGAAAATATTGACAAATATCATACAAATAGATGGGAATTCTCGGAAGGTGTCATCTTTGGAAATAAATAATTCATTACAAGTAACTACTTAGTGGTGTGAAGAATTCAAGTTTACATTATTCTTACCCATGCCAACTTAGTGCAATGGACTTTTCCATAACTCATGATGCCAAAAAAGCATTAAATTTGATTTACATACCTATCCATAAGGATAGTTGTAAATCATATGCATCATTTATTATTTGCCATTTTCTTACTTTATATGGATATGTTTTCATGAAGTATTTGAGAGTTTAAATATTAGAGACAAATAAGAGCCATATACACTACAATAAATCCTAGAATTGGCATCCCATTTAGTGTCCCTTTTTAGTGTATTTTTTTTTTTACATTGAATGGTTGAAGTAGATGCTAAATGGGACACGTCATCTACAAAACGTAAAGAGTCTCAAAAAACATCTTTTTTTGCTTCCTAGATAGAATCCTTTTTTACGTCCTAAATAGCGTCATCTTTTTTGCTACTAGAATAGCATCCAACGTTTCTTCCTAAACAACGTCAAATTCTTTTTCCTAAATAATGTCCTATTTTTATTCCTAGAGATCATCCTTGCTCGCTTCCTAAATTATGCCCCCATTAGCACCATATTTGCATCCTTAATAGAACCATGTTAGCATATATGTTTTTATCTATGTTCACACCATATATGCATTGAAATTAACATCCAATAAATTGCATCCATATGTGCTACCACTTTAGCATCCCATTTTATACCGCGTTTTACTTCTAAATATGCGCTCATTTTCTCTTCCAAAATTGCACCAATTTTTCTTCTTTTTTCGCATCGTGTTTTGCTACCAAAATGGTGCCAAATATTTCTTCTATTGTTGCACCATATTTTGATTCCTATGTAGCGCCATGTTTTGCATCCGAAGTAACGTCTTATTTTTCTACCATATCAACACCATGTTTGGCTTCATCATTAGTTCCAAGTGTTGCATCGTTTTTAATGCCTAATTTTTTATCTCTATTGACATCCACATTAGCAACATTTTTTTCTGCCACTTTAACACCTAATTTATCATCCATTTTTATTCCCACACTAGCACCGCAATATGTGTGAATGGATTAGTAGATAGTTATCTTGAAAGAATGAATGAAAATTGAAGTATAATATCCAGTTTTGGTTGAGTGCCTTGATAGTATTATAAGAGTGGAATCCCTGACATAACTACAGAAACCTAGTTCCAGTAGTCCCCATAAGATATCTCGGGTGGGACCTCATCTGCGTCGTAGGTGTTGTTAATAGAGATATCCTCTGTTGGGCCGATATATTGGGTCTTGTTGATGAACAAAGGATATAAAACTAGGTCGACTGAAATTAAGCCAACATGCGATCTTGACAAAAGATCTTATGCTAATTCATACAATATTTCATGATTGAAAACATGAAAGCATGGATAGGAGCTTTAAAATAAATTATCATTCCACTTGGTGTTAGCCATGGGATTGACTCAAGGAAGTTGCATCATTCATTTGGTTTGAAGAATATAGACCATATTGATTCAAATTTAGATAACACCCATATATTTAATATTTAGCTTGAGTACCGAAAATATATCAACCAACGAATGACTTTCACATACAACATTTTGTTAGTATAAATATGTATTTCCAATATTGGAAAATTATCAAAATTCGTATAGCTTACTTCTGGTTTGTTAGCATATGATTTTCTATGCAATTCAAGTAGCAAAATTTTACTGCACTTCCAGTAGCATATGATCTCCTCTACAGTTCCGATAGTCTATAGTCTTATGTGGTTCTGGTAACATGTAGTCTGCACTTCCATTAGCATATAATCTCCTATGCAGTTCCAGTACCATGTAGCCTTATGTGGTTCAGGAAACTTGTAGTTTTCACTTTTGATAATACAACATATCCTACAATTTCAATAACTTAAGAATATCCAATAATAACTGAGCTACTACTAGAAGTCTTGTAGGATATACAGAGAGACTACAAAACCTAGAGATGATTAGCTAAAACCAATCTTATTCTAAAATGCATACCAAAACACAAGAAACCATGCATAATTGTGGGTAATTACCTTATTTATATTGGTGGTGCTCAGACCATGAAATAGTAAGTATAATAAGAAAAGGGAAGTAAAGTGATGGGTAAAATGGCTAAATATAGGTGATAAGGAGTTGTTTAGTAAGTGAAAAATTAATCAAAATTGATACCCAACATCCTCCCCTCACCCAATATTTTGCATGTTCTCATGCAAACAAGTACAAATTAATTCTTAATTGATAGTTTAAATTTTTAGCGGTATAATTTTGCAATTAAGACCTAATTAACCAATTTTTTTAAAACTTGCACGATGCGTTCGAGCCGTTCGGCTTGCCCTGGAAGTTGGTGCACATTGTAATTCATTATAGGGTGCACTTACGACAAGGTGAGAAGAATGACTTGAATGCACCGTAATACCCACGCACTACTCTTTCGTAGCGCACTACCATAGAATAAAATATATTTTAAAAACTATGAACTAATATTTGGTGTGTTCATTACACATAAGCTGGTTGAATTTGTAGTCTGCATATTTGTATTGAACGCATAGGTAAATATTACCATTAAAAATAAAAAAACCAACTTTCTGACAGACATCAACGCACCGGTGTTCAATGCCATGACATCCTCTAGAAGCATTGTGGTTCTTTTACATCATGTCTTTGCACATTAAATGGTATAAACACATCACATTAACTGTTCTCTACTACCTTGTAGTGCACCACTATAACATAAATTATTTGTAAAAGCTATAAACTAATAATTGGTGTATTGATTACACATAAGTGCACTGACTTTGCGTTGTACATATTTGTTTTGAATGCATCGATAAATATTATCAAGAAAACTTAAAGACAAATTTTTCGGCGGACGCCAACGCATCAACCTTTGGTGCTATGACATCCACTAGGAGCACTGTGGTGCTTTTACATTACATTAACGCACATTAAACAATGCGTTTACATGGTATACATGCATTGGATTACCTGTACGCTATTGTTTAGTAGCGCACCTCCATAACATAAAATTTATTTTAAAACTATAAACTAACAATCGGTGCATTCAATATACATAAGCACATTGAATTTACGGTGCATAGATTTGTATCGAACTCATTGATAAATATTACCAAGAAAATTAAAAAACCATTTTTGTGGAAGACATCAATGCATCGGTGTTCGATGCTATGACATCCACTAGGAGCATCATGCTTCGTTTACATCATGTTAGCACACATTAAATGATGCATTTATATGGTATAAATGCACTGCATTCCGAGTCACCAAAACATAAAAAAATATTTTAAAATCTATAAACTAACAATCGATGCATTCATTACATATAAGTGCACCAAATTTACAGTGCATTATATTTATATAAGTGCACCATGCACAGTGTGTGATATTTATGTAAGCACATTGTATGTCGATTTTTTGCAAAAAAAATAATTTTAATTTTAAGACGTAATTCTCATATAATGTTTTTATATTTATTTTGATGAGACTATGTAATTGATGTTATACGGGAAACGAAGATGTGAGCACTGCAAGGAGAGGCATCAATGAGAAGCTTGAGTTAACCAATATAACATCTGAAGAGAGTGGGAGGCCAGGGATAGGGAGAGAGATTTATACCCTCATCTTGTTACTCCACAAATGTGACACCTCTTGATAGCATTCGACCTCTTCAAGTTCTATGAGGAGGCCACCTCCCTCAAGGGGAACACTACATTCCTCACCTAGTTGATCGCACATTGGGATCATCATACGTAGGCGTTTCGAGTTGGTCTCGATCAGTGGTTCTGACCCACTGAGGAGGATATATATTTTATCACAGGGTTCTCTAGGAGAGTTGAGGACTTTCCTCGGTTCCTTGAGGTCCCAGTTGGAGCTGTAACATTGACTCAGCTAGTATATGTTCATAGATATGTTGATCTCAACTTCCTTCAGCCTACTCAGTTTTAGGTCAACGATGTTTTGGCTACCAACAAATCCCCCTTAGATTTTGTAAAACCTCGAAAGGCACATGTAAATTATGAATATAATATTTTTTTTTTTTAGTTTTTCTTGTTTTATTTGAAGAATTCAATTAAAAATCCTTTTTTTACTAATTCTTTAGTCTTTGCGACGTTTAGACTTTTGCCTTTCATTGATGTTCATGAATGCTTGCATGATTAATGATAATCTTATCTAAATTAATTTCATGCCTCGATCTAAAAAAAATTTGAAATAATGTAAGGATTTGATTTATTTGATGTAAGTCTTGAAATGATTTATATATCAAGAGGGCAAGTTTATAATTTTCAATTTGAACAAGTCATCAATTACGAATTAAGCGTTCACTCTTACCTTTCTCCTAGAATTGTAATGCTCATTTAAATCTTGCACATAAGAAAAAATAATATTATAACAAGGATTTATAATAATATGTTTATTATAGATGGTCATAAATTATTATAACGAGGATATATATTAATATATTTATTATAGATGGTCATTTTAAATAAAGAAAAAGTTAAAATGATTAACATTATATTCTAATTAATTTCAAGAATTTTTATCACTTTTATGGACGGAATTTTATTTTAACTTATTCCTCGGTAACAAAAGCTCTATGATGTGCATAGAAATAACTAAAACTTTATGTATTATAATTAGGCTTAAATTTCTTTATTTCATTGATGGGTTATATATTATAATTTGGCTTAAATTTCTTTATTTCATTGATGGGTATATATGTTATGAGCCAGAGTTAATAAATGACTTCATAAAATATATAAATAACTTTTGTTTTGTATACTTTTTTGAGAATTTTAAATGGGAAAGAATGTAACTGATTATTATTTTTTCACTCTATTATTTGGTTGAAAAATGAGTAACCTGGAATTTAGGAGTTCAGACTTTTATTATTATTTGAAAATTCAAAACTTAGCACAGATGTCATTTAGGAGTTTAGACTATGGAAGTAATGATAAAGGATATCATTTTGAAAAGTCTACGTAGCCACGGGTTGGCGCCTGAGCTTATTAAAAAACATGTACGTTCGGTCCATCCAACGGACCAACAGCGAAGTCAATAGTTGACTTTGTTGTGGGTCCATTGGATGAACCAAACATACATGTTTGTTAAAGATAGCCTGGGTTGCCACCCGGTCCATTGTAGAAATAATTCAAATACCAGCTCCATGGGTTTCCAAATGTTACGATTTGGTTAAAAGAAAAGACATCACGAGATTGCAGGTCCTTTTGTGATTGACAGGAGATCAGTAGAGAAGGGCATACGTTTACGTTCCATTTGTTCATCAAGACATTGGGACAGGACTTCAGTCGCGGACTATAATTAAAGTTATGCCATCCAATGAAGAAAAGATGCAGAGGTGAAGTGTACAGAAATAATGAACCAGCTACATCTTCAACACATCAATGGGACCTTAACTTCATATCGCCAGCTGTTTTTTTCTAAAAGCTCCACCAAGTTGTTGAAATTACTATGATCCCACCGAGATTGTTGTTTAAGATATGTTTGTGATGCAGGTATCAGGGGACGTTCAGTATGCAATGGCATCCGGTTATAAAAAAATTATCAGGTAGTTGTTTCTCAAAACGCGGGTCGCTCGCAGGAGATTCCTGAAAAAGCTTTAAAGTTAAGATGCTCAGAATATAATGGGATCATTATGTAAAGGATAACGCATAAAGGAAACCATATCTAGAGCATGTCGTTAAGAGCCAAGTCAGATCATCAAACAGAAATTCGAGAAGCATCACAGTAGTCAAAGGGAGTGAGATTAAACTTCGGTAAGAGTTGTTGAAATTGCAGTTTTAGTTTGTTGAAATTGTATAACTTGGGTGATCCAATGGTTATCAAGAGTGCTAAATCTATTTTTTCAATCAAAATTGTAATTTCAACCAGATCTTAATTTCAGCAAAAATTCCCTCGTGGATTCCAACTTCGATGACAAAAATGCAAATAATCTAGACGCTAGGCCACTCCTAGTCAAAGGGCCGAGAAGATCAAGACAACTAATGAAGGCTGCCACATGAGTAAACTGATATCATGGACGCGTTTTTAGTGTGAAGTTACCTTCCAATAATGTCATCATCACATTTTTTCAGATATTTCTTTTTTTTAGGTAGCGAGATCCGTCAAAAGTATGCAAAGTGGTACTTGTTGGTATGCGGAATTTAATTCTGCATCTAGTGAGCTCTCCCGCTCAAAATTTGAGTAAAAACATAGGAAGATACATTGAAAATACCAACAAAAAAATAGTTTTTTTCTTTTTTCTTACTCCAAAATTAATAACTATTATTTTATTATTTTTCTTTGGAGGCCCATTTTGAGTTGAAATTTCCTCTTATGAATGTGCTGATATTTTCTGTCGCTCTATTGATGGATGTGATGAGGCACCTAGCTCTGGTTGGAGAGATACTAGTGATGCCTCTGCTGGTGGCAGTGTAGAAGATATACCGTAGTGCAGTTATTGCATTGGAGATATATTATATTTGACATATTGTATCATGATTTTCATGTTATATATGTTCATATTTATATATATACCACATTTTTCATGTTTATGTTAATGTCGATGTTTATTTGTTTATGTGATGAAATTGATTATCATGGAACATTAATTATGTTTACGTGTATTATTAGTTATGTGTGTTAGATGATGTTTAAATCTGTTAGTTGTATATATTACTTAAATGTGTGACATATGATGTTATGTTTATGCTTATTTTTAGTTTTATATTAATGATGGTATGATGGTGTTTATTTTTATGTTTGTTAGATGCGACAATGATAATAATGGTATGTTTATGTTTATGATGGCATGGTCATGATGTTTATGTTGGTTAGGTGTTGAAAATAATGATGATTGTATGCCTATGTACTAAAAGAACTTTATACTATTCAAAATCATGTGGGTCTTTAAATCACTAAGTATTGATTAAGTTCACACAAACATCACAATTTGCATTGTAAATTATGGATGCATTTGTGGCAACTCTATGATTTATGAATCTTGTATAATTTGTCATACTATCATGTTTATAAATTTTTTTATGGTTTGTCATAGTGTTATATATATATAATTTGGTGTTGATATTGTTCTTATATAATTTCTATGGATATTATAGTTTATTGTAATTTTCTTAATAATATAGTAATATTTTTCATAATATTATACTTATATAATAATTACGCCGTAAGGCGTTTTCTCTCAGAAGTTGAGTTTTAAACTATTGTAGCACCATCATCCATCTATGCAATAAAAATGCACCGCGTGTATAACCATGTATATCTTCTTGCTGTCACGCTCTTTCTTGGTTTGTCATTTTTTTTTGACATGCCATAGATTTTCTAGCATATGTGCGAAGGTAGGAACCCCGTATTTCATTCTCATTGCCAGTTTCCACACGTGACCTGCCATCTTAATCTCCTCTTCCACTTCCATCTTCAACTGCTTCACACGACTCAGCTCGGGACTTGTTAACATGGATCGAATCTGCTCCCAAAGGCCTCTCTGCTTGTTAACTGATACAATTTCCATTTTTGTTGTTGTTTCAATGGGTTGTGTGCATGGAAAATGTGCAAGAGCTCATGGCTCTAGTTCCCAAAAAGCTCAGTAGAGGGAAAGGTAAAATTTAATGGAAAGGGAGCGGCCAATGAACTACAGAATCACCCTAACAGAATCCACACCTGCTACAAAATCGACACCTCCTTCAAAAACAACCCTAACAACCATTTTTTTGGAGTGTTCAATGGCCACGGGTAGTATGGAGAAGATTGTGAGGAGTTCGTCAAGAAGAGACTCTCCGAAATTCTTCTTAAGGAGCCGCTTTTATCCACGGACGCCATCTCAGCCTATCATTCTGCATTTCGGCTTACTAATGAGCAGCTCTGATGATTCTATGAGGGGCACCACGGCTATTACCGTGCTCATAAGGGGCAAAAATTTGTATGTTGTGAATGTAGGGGGCTGTAGGGCTGTTATTGCATAGAGAACAAGGGGATATAATGAAGCCGAAGCCTTGGATATTTTCTGTAATCAAACCCCTTTCAACGATGATGAATATAAGCAATGCAATCATAGGGTCATGACATTTGTTCTGTTAGTACACTGTGCATCTGGTAATTCCAGGCTTCATTCTTTCTTCATAACTTTAGTGTTTAGCTTTGGTCTAGGTGGAGCATTTATCTAGCAATCATGATCATGGCACATCAGATTATTTCTGCAGATCCTTTTGAATATTTATGTTAGTAGACTCCAGTAGCTTTTGATTATTTGGGTGTTTTTTCACAAATTTTCCTCCGTTTGTTGTTGTTTAGCTGTTTATAGAGTTTAGTTGTTGATGATTATTTGAATATTATTATCACAAATTCTCATAGGCTGTCATTTGGATGCTTGTGCTTTGGGGGTATTTGTTTAAGGTGGGAAACAGGGATTTCATATCTAAATTTCTTCAATAGCTGTTAAACTTGTGAACAGCCAGTGTATAACATTTAGTTTTCTTGTTTGTTTCTTTCCTGGTAGAATCATTACAGGGGGTGCTTGAACACTATTGCTGTGGTTCTAGCAGCGGTTTCCACTTGTGATTAGGGAGTGCTGGAGGAAATTCTATGAGTTGGTTATAGCGTTGTAAGTATGGTTGTAAGTATGGCGAGGGGAGGTGATGGTGGTGGTCGGGGAGGAGGAGGAGGTGGTGGTGGGGGAGGGGGGGGGGGGGGGGAGGAGGAGGAGGAGGAGGAGGTGGCGGTGGTGGAGTTCCGAAGGTGGATGAATTACAGCCTCATCCAGCCAAGGATCACCTTGCAGGAATAGATTACTACATAACCAGTCCTCCTCCATGGCGTATGATTGCTTTAACATGATAATAGTTTTTAATGCATTTCGCCCTCAAGTGTATCTCCTGAATGTGTTTTGTCTTAAATCCATAAGCATATTCAGCTGTGAGACTGTTTATGTTTCCTGTTACCTGTGATAGCTCAAACTGGTCTATTACTGCATTTTTTGTTTGACCCAATCACAAATCTTTCTCTTCGCTTTGTCCCATGAATTTAATCACATTTCACTCGTGGCCAAACTACAAATCTTGCTCAATACTCTCTTAAATGCATCATAATTGTGACTTATTTACATCTCTATTTTCTGAAGCCACATCTGATGTATTTTAACTACGACCCAATTGCATATCTTGAGCTGAAAATGTTTCTCATCCATTTTGTGAAAATCCCATGTGCATATCCTCCTTAGATGTGGGTTTTTCCTAGATTTCTTATTCATAACTTGTTTTGCAATCGTTTTCCATACATTCAGTTTATATCTCACTACAAATTTGGAGCTGGAAGTTTATGAATCTATCTCTGCTGCATAAGTTTACCCTATGACTATCATTAAATCATTTTTCCCTTTACCCCTTTGCATATTCTTCTAAGAATTTACTTATTTTTGTAAAACCTCTCTCAGATTGGCGATCTTAGTATTTTTATTACTATATTTTTCATATAAAGGTCCTCTAAATAATTTCACCCATTATTCACTCACAAATCCCACTCTAAATTTTCTTATGTTATTTTAAAACTACTCTCAGACTGGCCACCAAGTATTTACTTGTTATGTTTTCCATATTAAGGTCCTATAAAGCATCTTGCCCATTACCCATCTGCATATCCTGCTCTGGATTTACTTCTATTATGTAAGTGTGTTTTAGATTGGTAACCTAAGTTAACTTTGTTTTTTCATATTAATTTCCTATAAAGCATGTTGCCCATTACCCATTTTCATATCATGCTTGGAACTTGTTTCTATTTTGTTAAAGGGACTTTTAGACTGGCGATCGTAGGTAAATACTTCTGAATGTTTCAAAAGTATTTACCTACTTTGTTTTTCATATTATAAGGTCCTATTATTTTGGATCAATTGCTATTAGTTTTAGTTCATTGTGTTTTCCACTGGTTTGTATTTGCTGAAATGTTTTCAACCATACATTGTTCACATCTTCTATGTGCACATCCCACCTTGTATCTATTTCATATGTATTTTACCTCCAACCTATATGCATATCTAGCTCTAAAATATTCAAATTCGATGTTCATATTGATGCTTTTCATGTTTCTTGTCAGTGTTTAGACATGAGCGGAAAATTTTGGTTGCCTCTTGCCTTTTTCAAACGAAAATCTTACAACAAAACTGAAAGGTGTTAAAATGAAAATATTATAAGAAAACTGAAAGTTGTTTTTATGCATTAGTAAATGGCATTTCTTTAACAATAGTTGAGAATGACAACATCGTCGCTTACACACAGGAGAATTGACATGAGCTTCTCCAATTTCCTGTGTCTTGGACAACTTATGGTGAATTAAACTAAAATTGGACAACTTATGGTGAATTAAACTGAAATTGCAGATTCTTTGGTATATACACTTTATTCCCATAATATCTTGGGAGGCCAGCTTCTGTTATCATGGTATTTATTTATTATTGTCCTCATAGCAGTCCTGTTGATCTAGGGCACTTCCTAAATTACCTTCCTTGGAAGGATCCAACAGAGCTGTTTGAAAGGGGTTGTTGTGTGCATTAGGCAAATCGAAGAATGCCTCAAACACATTGGAGATCGGTTTAATGGTTTATCCATTCTTCTATTTTCCTTTATTATTGTTTCCATGATGAGCCTTACTGTGGTTGTAGCAAACTGGATGTTTGCTTTGTCTTACAATGGTTTTTGTTTAATTTTTTTTTACTGAGAAGGGCAATTTTTTGTTATGCTGGAAAGAGGTCAATGTTACTACCACTTAGGGGTTTATTGCCATTTCTATTTGTACATTACTCATTTGAAGTTTGTACTTTGTAGGTATGATACCTTGCAAATTATATCTGAGCTAAACATCTTTGTTGAACACCACGCCTTTTAAAGTTTTGTTAATTCTGTTCAGGTCTGAAGCTCTGTTGCTAGAGACTGAGAGCATTTACTTGTTTTTTTTTATTCCATTGTGTTTTAGAAGTATTTTTTTGCTTTGATTGAATTTTGATGTACTGGTTATCGGATTACACCATAGCTTGCAGACCCTGCTTTCAAAAATTTATTCCAAAGGCCTTAATTTCCTAATTTGGAGCTCAAGTTATCTAAGTGAAGAAAACATGATGTACCTGGATAAGAATTTTATCTTGGATCTTGTGAATAGCTATTTTTAATCTTCTTATTGTGGTTTCTGTTGCAAATTATCAATAACCATAGTTTTTCTGTCCAGTAATGTTTATTGGTCAAGATGATAAATGAACCGACTTTCCTTGTTTTAAATAAACAACATAGGAGCACACCGAGTGAAAAATGAATGTGTATCATTCTGTGCATTTTGTGAATAGATAAATAGAGAAGGGTAATTGCATTTCTCTCCTAATACAAAACATTTTCATAGCTTGGTATATTGTCTTGTAATCCTTAGCTTGATTTATATTAGTGTTGGTATGAAATAAATTTAGATAATGGTGGGTCTGGAGGTCCACAGCCTTACCGTTACCCTCCTGCACAACCAACATTTGCACCGGGCACAGATACAGAAATCATAAGGTCTTTTCATATGTGTGATCAATATGGGAGCATATTCATAGATCAAAAAGAGTTATAGAGGGCTTTGTCTTCGCCCAACCAGTCATTCCTTGTCAGGAATTTCTATCTCCTCATGAAAATTGGTAACCCATCTTACTTAATTTTCATTTTATAGAGAGGAATTTATATTTAACTAAGTTGTTGGTTCGATCTTATTGTTAGTTATGCTACATTCACCTATGCTTACTGATTATGGGGAACCCTTTGGGAAATCATGCTTATTGGCACCTTTATCTCCACGATCTAGACTTCCATTTTTTTTTCATGTGGGTTTTGACTTTGCTGTCTTTGAGATCCAACAATGCGCCGGTCTCTCCCATTTCAAGAAAACCAATGCATTGATATTCCACAAGCAAAACATCCCAACTCTTCATTAGCATTATCAATGATTGCTATGATGGCTTGGCTTACAACCATATTCTTGGAATCGTATGTGTTGAACCAATTTTCAATTTCCCTAAAAACATGGACGTGCTCCCCTTTGTTTCAAATTTTACTCTAAATTCAGATGCATTTGTTTTAGAATGCAAACTAAATCTTCTTACACAAATTGGTCTAGATTATAGATCATCTATAATAAATTTATGTTGTTTCTAGGGATCTCTGATTATTGATGACAAACATATATTGGATCTTCATGTTTACGTTTGGTAATGGGGGATGTTCACTTTTACGTCATTAACTAGAAGTTGATTGAAGTGAGTACAAGGTGTACACATCCTAAAAGAGTGAACAACCCAGGTTGAATTGTTTTTATAAAGTGCCTCATTTGCTGATCAATTGGGTACAACAAAAGTGTGGTGGTGTCTCTTCATGGTGGCTAAGAGATAGGAAGAGAGAGGCTTGCTATCGCTCAACAGAATCCCTCCCCTGATATGAGCCACGATAGACCAAGAAAGAATGGTGGACGCATCGATGAGATGGGATTAGATGGCATTACATGGGAAGGATAGGGATGGAATGGCATGAGCTGGCATGGCAAAAATGTACAACTTTGCATAAAATAGTTGCATTTCTCCTCTTAAATGTACAGTTTTATCTTTCTCATTTGTTGCATTTTCCTTCATAAATGTATAATTTTTGTATTTTAAATTTGTTGCATTTCTATTCCTAAATGTACGGTTTCGGTGCCTTCCATTTTTAACTTTGGATTAGTGTTTGCTTAACCACGAGCATTGCTATCCATGTGAAAAATTCAAAGATTTGATTTTAAAATAAACTGAAAGCTTCCCCAACATACAAATGCGTTTATATACCCATGCTTACTAAGTATCTGTGATGGGATAGACCAAGCATACATCATAAATATGTTCTATTCTTGACAGGAAAAGAGAATGTTAAATCACATATTCCAAAAAATTGAAATGTACATGCATACATTATGGTTCTCCTTCTACAATTTTTCTAGGCTGGAAAATTTTAGCTTTGAAAACTATTATTATATTATCTCAAACAACAGTTTTAACATCTTTTTGCAATAAACCTTACTTAGTTTAGTTTGTGCTATTATATTATTTCAAACAACAGCTTTAACATCATTTTGCAATAAACCTTAGTTAGTATATTTTGTGTTACCTTTCATCTTTTGGAATTAAAATCAGGCCATCTATCATCTCCTCCATTGGATTTGCAACATAGGTTCGTCTATGTGCAATTTGTATTGAGCAAATTTTATTTTCCTTGGTTGTCTGCCTTACTTTGGTAGTTTTTGACAAATTCTTTTATGCCTGAAAATACATACCCATCACAAAATTATGAAAGTAACCCTGAACCTTGCTTAGTTTGGGAATATTTAGTGTGTATCCACGTTGACATCAAACCAATCCTACCCATGAAATATGGGCCTCTTTCAACAAAAGAACTTTTTCCTATCTTTCTCAAGAAATAATAATGAAGAAACTCAGCTTAAGCTAAGATGTTCCCTTTATATTCTTGCATATTCTATTTTTAATAATTCAATTGAAGATTGTTAAGTGTAATTGCTACAATTCCATAAATGTGCATATAGATCTCATAATGTAACTTGTTGATCTTATCCAACTGAGATTCCATATTCACTGGATCTTCGTTTCCTTGGCTTGCTTAAAAATCCCCTGCTCATCCATAGCACTTTAGCTTTCTTTTTAACAAACTCATTATAGCTAATTGAGGGGCCAAGGACTAAGGCATGGGAATCCACCTCCTTGTGAGGCATCCCAACAAGTCACTGAAACTAGACAAACTAGACAATTTTGTGGTTCCTATCCACCTCCAGGTTAACGATGTGGATAATTTCCCAATGGAAAACAACAAACCAGGAGCCCATATCTTCCACCTTTGTACAATACAACTGGTTTAGCATATGATTATTTCTAAGTCCATACATTTTCTCCTGGTACAAATTCCAAGAATGGTCTCTTTTAAACATCATTTTTTTGCATAGTTCATGCTCAATTTTCAAAATGTTCTCACCAACCACTAACTCTATTGCTTGTAACATTTGTTGTAGTTGCATTCCATTTTCTATCATTTTGATGTTTTTTTGATATATGTATGCTTCATATCGAACTATATCAAACTTGAAAAAATCAAAATATTGCATAGCTCATGCTTAATTTCCAAAATGTTATCGCTCTATTGCTTATAACATGAGTTCTAGTTGTTCCATTCTCTATTATATTGATTGTTTTGGACATCTATATTCATGATATTAACTATATCACACTTGAAACAAGTGCAGATAAATTTTCCACCTCTATACTAGTTAGGATTATAGATTATTCTCAAACTCAAATTACCAATGTGTGTTATATCCTCATTCTTTGCATCCACGTATCATCTTCCACTGTTTCATTTCGTCTACCTTGTGTTACTCTACCTCAAGAATCATTATCATCTTCCACTATTTCATTTCGTTTACCTTGTGTTCCTCTACCTCAATAATATCTGTCTCTTATGGCCAACTTTTCTTTGTTTCATCTACCTCATGAATATTTGTCTCTTTTCTTCAACTTCCAAAGTAATTAAAAACAATCTCTTCCACCAACTGAAAGCACTATATATTCGATTCATCCCAAATTTGAAAATTTAAACCATTTGCATAACTTGCCATTTTTTAATCTTTGAGTTCATAAATTCTAGATCTAATGGTCAATCTATAAAATTATTTTGTGTAATCATCAATGATCATATATCTCTATCTGAAATTTTGTATATTTCGATACAAGGCCTATTTATAATCAATGACCAACAAGCTCACCTTCCTATTCTAGGTTTGAATTCTCTCTTTATGGTTTCGAACTTTATGATTTTGCAAAAATCCCATTAGAAGTCAACTTATCCCTTCAATTATGTGGAAAGGAATTTCATCATATTAGGGTCTTCTATCTTCTCATATTTGAAGTACAATTCAAATTTTCTCATATTTGAAGTACAACTCAAATTCTCCAATCTACTTTATTGATGTTTATGTATTCAAGCAAGGTACCATCATATATGCTTTACTTGTTGATTTCCTCTTTTTTTTAGAAATTAAAGTAATTGTATTCAACGTTGCAGACTCTTTCTCTTCAATCCCATTCCAACATGTTTATGATTCTTCAATTTGTCTTCTCAATTCTTCTAATTTGATTCATTTCTCTTCCTCCTTTACATGCCATTCTAGGAATGGAAAATATTCTCAAACAAATATCTATGAGTACCTATAACTTAGAACTATGGTACACTAGCAAAATAAAACAATTTCCCATCATTCTTTCATTGAAATTATGTTTGACACAATGTTTATACTTAGTAAATTCAATTATTGGAATCATTTCCTACTTAGTAAATTCAATTATTGGAATCATTTCTCCTAATGCTGACAATAGAAATGCTTTGTTTACCCTAATTACTTACTAAAAACAACCCTCTAAATTTATACAATTGACCTATATGTCCAATTTAAATATAGTATTTTGTCTTTTTCTTTAAAACACCCTTAAAACATAAAAGTTCATCATTTCTCTTATGTCTTGTTAAATCTAAAATTTACTACTAAAACTCTTAAAACCCATATTTTTCCCCAGTGAAACAACCCTTTCCAAGTCATTTCCATATAGTAGTTTTAGTTCCTTATAGGAATTCCTTCGTTGTCTTAGAGGAGAACCAACAGAAGAGTTATTAAAGTTAAAATGATCATCCTTTCTCTATTTACACCTAGGATTTCACATGTATGCAAGGTTTTTTATACCACGTGTCTCATGTCTTTCTTGGGTGCTCTCCAACAAGGGTTTTTTGGTATATTCTTTTCCCAAAATCACCACACAAGTTCAAAAATTGTGGAGAACGCCTTTTCGTATGTGCTTGTGAAAGGAGCTGTCTAACTAGGGAACTTTTTTACTTTTCAGGCTGATTATCTACCGGAATCTGGTGAATTTAATTTACAAAATCTGTAATTTCTGTTGTTTGTTAGGTGATTTTAAGCTCATAAATGAAATCAGGTGATAGGAAAATCCCAAACACCCACACTCTGTAAAATCTAGCAGTGTTTTTTAATGTTTTGAAAATTCCATGAAGATTCATGGCAAAATATTGGTAAAACCCTGCCGAAAACCATGGTAAAAAAGTCCCTTGTTTAGACAACTTGTTTAATATGCGATGAAATTATTCAAAAAACTTCCAAGTTTATGGAAGCTCCTCTTGTAGTGCATCTTTAATCATGTGAGAGGGATTCTAAATGACACATGTCACTATTTCATGAAGGAAGTTCTAGAAACCCCTTCACAAATGATGCCAACAAGCTCAAGACGTGTAATTCCTTCAAATACGCAGCAATGCCTTGTGGAGTGTGAAAATGCCTTAATGACACTTTTCAATCGATGAACATGCATCAAAATCTTTCATGATTTTATCCTAGGTGATCAAGTCTTCATGTCTCGCTAGGGAGAATAGATTCCATAAGCTAGTGCAACAACCTTAAGTGATATGTGACTTATTTCTCGATTTGATCAATTAACATAGTTATTTTCACCTTTATTGATGGGATGATTTCCATATGATATTATGTATATATGGTAGATATATAACATTAATGTGATTGACGATAGAATGGAAGATAATACAATTTGATTTTACAAGATATTCCAAAAATTCCAATAAATGGTTATAGATATTTTTACATGTAATATAATAATAATAATAATAATCTAATTTTAAAGTTATTGTTTTCACTAATCTAATTATAAAGTTATGGCTTTCCTTCTTGTGCTAACGATCAAATTGATTTATATGAATTCTTATTTGTGGAACAAGGAACCTTTTATGAGCAACGATTTGATTGTCAAAACCTTATTGATATGAGTAGGGTAAAGATGTCGAAAAATATTGAAATATAATATCTTGAATTACTTTGGATAAAATAATATTATTTGATAAAATAATATTAAATATGTACTATCTTGAATTAGAGATGTGCACTTCAATTTATTTTTTCCTTTTAGTGGTACAATAATCAAGGAAATATTGCCCATTCAAGTATAGTTAGGGGGACACATTGAGATTTTGGAAGAGGGATATCATATCTCTACTTTTAAAACATAAAAAGAAACAAGAGGTTTAAAGACCTTGGCAAAAGAGTAATGATTTTTTCAAATAAAAAGAGTCAAGGTTTGCTTGGGCCTAGCTTTCTTCGGGAGAAGAATCCCAATGTTGGATTTATTGCGGTATAACAAATAAGACTAGGTAGAATTAGTGCACGCTAGAACCTTGATAAGAAAGATGATGGTGTAGACTAGGTAGAATTAGTGCATGCTAGAACCATGATAAGAAAGACGATGGTGTAGCCAAAGGCCTCACACAAATGTTGTTAGCTCAATATTGTGAATAATTGTTGCCATTGCTTTTGTAAAGTGTTTTCTTGTTTAGTTCAAGCTTTGGTGGGAGAACAGGTCTATAAGTATTGTCATGCAAACTTGTCCTTTAATTTTTCTTTTCTTCTTAAGAGTGAACTTGAAGATAGTTATTATATAGTTGTACCTTCGAGATTAAAAACATCTTGCACAATATTTACTTAAATTCAATTTAGTTGTTATTGTCCTAAATAACTCATAATAATTTTTTAAAAATCATGTTTTCATTTGAACAAGATTGTGTATATACTTGATCAAGTTCTTTCTATGGAGAATGAAATTTTGATGAACGGGTTACCAATATGCATTGATACATTAAAAAATGAAATTTTGAATATGTGAATTGAATCTAATATATTCTTATGGATTGGAATATATTAATGACACTTTTAACTGTTGATGTCATTTTTGGCATTTTGGTCATTGCAAAGGTTGCTTATGAGTATAGTGGGAATTTATAGATGTTTTGTATGATCTATTAGTGATTTATCTTTCATCGAATTGGTACTTGAATGTCACACAGTTATCATTTTGAAGATGCGTCATCAATGAATAATGATTTAAAAAAAGAAAAATGAGGGAATGCAATGGATAGTGATTTTTAAGAAACAAAACAAAAATGATGAGTTAGAGGAGTGGATAGTGATTTAAAAAATACAGAGTTAGAATTGAGAAGAGGATTGTGTCATTATCATTTTGTGACTCATGAAAATTGTTTACACACGAGGGACAAGGGTATAATTATATAACGTGTTAGTGTTTTTTTTTCAAAGAGTAAGTTAGATAGTTGTTAAGTGTGCATAGCGGATCCTTTTGTAGAGAAATATCTAGAGATCAAAGTTTATATTTGGCATTTTTGTTTATGTGTGCCCTCTTTCATGGCTTTGCTATCTTTGGTTTAACAAGCAACTTCATCCACAAATATCTTCCTTGATTTGGATTGAGGAGATGGTCCTTTTGGTTGGTTAGCATTTCATGAACAATAAAGGCAAATATTTTGTTGCATACCTACTATGATCCATGTTTGTTACAGAGGTTATCTAGCTACATGCCATTTTTTGGATGGTCATGGTGTTGAATTAATAGATCCTCTTGTTGCAGATGTTTCTCCAACAATATTAATGACTTTGTTTCAGTCAACCATTAGAATTGCCTTGAAAACAATTTTTTTTATACCAATTAGGATGGACCCTTGTTAATAACATATTGGTGTAGGGGTTGTGTGCAACTAGGTGATGGTGGTCATATAGCTTAAGGTTATTCTAGTGAAAATGATTCAAATGATTCTAAAGAAGCTACAATTCAACTCGATTGTGTGGAGGCTAGTCATCTCTACCCACATGTGAAATTCACAAGTGAAGAATATGTCTAAAGTTGATTGAGAAAGGTGCTTGGAAAATTAATTGTGGAATCATCTTTATCCAGTTTAGACAATGTTGTTGCAAGTGTCACATTTTTTGTGATTCATACACGTAGTAAAAAATGTTCACAATCCTTAGTGGAGACAAATGTGATAAATAGTTAAGGTAGTTGATGTCTTTTGTTCTGTATGAGTTGTGTGGATAGTTATTTATCAATCAAAGTTAAGATTGGTCATATCTTGGCTTATGGGTATGTTGCTAT
This sequence comes from Pseudotsuga menziesii, assembly GCA_001517045.1. Classification (NCBI taxonomy): domain Eukaryota; kingdom Viridiplantae; phylum Streptophyta; class Pinopsida; order Pinales; family Pinaceae; genus Pseudotsuga; species Pseudotsuga menziesii. The sequence continues at coordinate 60,624 of LPNX010651966.1, forward strand.
TATGTTAAAAACACTACTTTTCTCAAATATATATTTGGGATTTTACATGGCTTTGCATTGCAAACTATTCAGGGATGTTGTCTTCCCCCTTTTGCTTCATTGCATTCCTTGTGTAATTATGTCATTGCAATATTATCGATGAAGGTGTTGTAACTTGCATAGCAATTTGCTTTCAAATGTTTTTTTTCCTTGTAACATGAAAGAACAATTGAATATGTTGGACAACTTTGGAAATATACAAAAACAAATTACAATATAATAAGTTCCCGAACTATGATTTGAGTATGAAAATAACATAATTCATTGGTGACCTTTGTGGTTGATTTTGGTTGAATGAAGGAATTGGGCATAGAAATGTAGCAAGGGATCGACTTTATAAAATGGAACCTAAACTTTCTGAAGTAAAACAATAGAAAAGAATGAGTGGTAATCCGAATTGAGTAAAATCTTCTCTTTGGTAAGCATATCTTTGTGTTTAATATTTCATATAATCAACCTAGGGAAAGGGTTTGGCATTACATATTTTGAGTAGCTCTGGTATTTTAAGACCCATGTCAATACGCTTTCCTAATCCTACTATATTGAATACTTAAACTTGTCTTTTCTATATGCGTCTTTATTACAATATGTAAAGTCATTGTGCGTTGTGGTTTTGTGGTTCAACCGAGGAGGTATTTTTGTGTCATGGAATGCAATTATTGATGATATTAACACAAATTTGATTCTCATAGAAAAGATGGGCTTAGTTTGAGTGTAACCAGTGAGAAGAAGAGCTTGTGGGAAGATTTAAAACGTAAAATAAGCCTTGACCCCATAGCCTATGATTGTTGTCTTTATGCAATAAAGAGCAATTTTGTTAGGGAGAAATGGAGTGTTGTTGTTTGGATGTAATCATTTTTTTCGTAACATACCATATGTAGCTTTAATATATGCACCTTAAATCTGGAATCTAGTTGCTCTTCTTTAATTTAGATATTGAAAGCAATTTGATATTTAGTTTTTTTGTCTATAGAGGATTTTGATAGGTTTAACTTAATAGTAGTCCTATATTTTCATTTTTTGTAGCTGCCTCCAATGTCTGGAGCAACTGAAACAGAAGTATTACGTTGTTAAGGACAAGATTGAGACTCTATTTCAGGTCACATTATTTTCTCAAGTGTGTTGTTCATCACAATGGTGAGTAACAATCCTTTGTGGTACAAAATCTAATGGTTCTTTTTAGAGACAGTTTTGGAGAAGATGCATAGTTTATATATATTCAAGCAAGAAATGCAATATATATGTAATCCTGCAAACACTACTACTTGGAAGGACTTGAGATTGGGCTATAATTCACTCTTATTTAATAGTATGGCTTGTCTAGTGATTCACACCTCAAGCATCAGATTCTGGAGGCTGGCGGAACTATTTCTATGACAGAGTGAGCCTTTATAGATTGATGAGTCTCGCTGGGCCATTATCGGCGATTTGCAAATCACCAGACATAGGAGTTCTAATATGAATCTGCCCAAGATGTAGTTGCACGCATGTCTTATATAAACCCAGGGAGGTTTTTTGACTTCAATGCATGAGCAATTAGTGTGTTTTTCTATTCCAACTTTCTTAGCATCTCTTTATGGTGAATTTATATAGAAGAGTCGTGTGTAATTTTTTTATTATAGTTAACCAATCTAGCATTTTCCCCATTACTTCCTTACTCCATTGCTGCAATTGTTGCATTGCCACAATTAAAGACTAACTATTTGGCAAGATGAAATGGAGTTTTCCCAAGTACTTCATATGTCATTTTACTCTGTGGAATACAATTCATTTATATTTCTTGATACCCCTATTTTCAGAAATTTGATTATTGAGAGGAAGGATCATTCACTAAAATCATATAGGGAACTATCTTTGCAATTATATGGCCAATCACAATATACTTGTGAGCTTCTAAAATGGCCTAAATATTCTTGCCCTTATTTGCATAAGAGATCAACCTGTCCTTTATCCTTAATTGCAAAATAAATCAACCTATGAGACTTTGATCTATAGGGCATTTTAACTGTATCCTGGTAATTTTAATTTCATTCCAGGTACTTCAAGCAAAAGATGGTAAAACAATGTGGTCTATTAAATTTCATTTCATTTCAGATAATTTGAGCCAAAGTTGGTCAAATCCTTGCAGTTTTTTAAGGTTACTAAGCAATTATTTTTGTAATTGTAACCCAGTGACATCATGCTATCCAACTAGAAAGAACAAAAAATGGTACAATATTATTTTCTTCTGTAAATATTACAATATAAATCATATTACAATATAAACCTCATTAGTATGAGTGTAAATCCATGATTTTGTATCCTTTTCTTCTGTAACAATATTACAATAGCAACACTATAAACCACATTAGTATGAACTAATCAGAGATCTTCAATCCATAGCGATGCAAATTTGAATTTCCATGTAAATAACATTAGTGGACCACTAAATACAGATAGTTATTTACAACTAGAGGAAGCTTCTTTTGATGATGAATTTTCAAAGGAGAAAGCACGGAAGGAAGACTTGCATGAAGTAGATATTTATGACTAGAGGAAGCATCTTTCAAAGAAGAATTTTCAATAGAGGAAGCACAGAAGGAAGACTCTAGCATTACTGATCATGTAAAAAAATGAGCTAAGTAATGCAAGGCACGTGTCACATTTTTCCTTTCAAAGATCAAAATTGTATTATATAACCTCAGTTCTTTTGTAGATATCGGTACTAATGAAGTTAGAGAGGTAGATGGAATAGTATGGCCCTTGCGAATTCCTTTGTAAATTAGATAATTGACCCTCCATGGTGACTGATTGGTTACCGAGTAGATGAAATAATATGGATTCCCAATGAAATACATATGATTGTGATTTTATTTTCAAGCATTTCTTGGATAAAGGAGAGAATTGATGTTTGAAACATTTAAAAATTCAAATTTTCTATTTAAACAAGACATGTTATTTTGAATCCAAGGTGGGCCCCACATGCAATGCACAAGTTGTTGAATGGGCTGTGTCATCACATACCTAAAATCATTAATGCTCCAATAAGTCCTCATATCCTTTATTTGACCATGTGTAGCTCAAGATACAAACTTTGTAAGTCCATTCTACAATCATCAATAGATCCTAGCCCACTCATCCTCAATTTTTGAATTTTTCACTTCAATGTTTATCTCACATGGATTAGGTGGACAATCTATTTAATGTTTATATGTCAAAAGACCTTCCCATTATATTGTGTGATAGAGTGGAGTTTTCTTCAACGCACATCTTCATCTAAGTCCTTTGCTTAATTTTGGGCCCACATGTTGTACTCATGTTCCAACTCACACCTTGGTCACCACCTACCTTCCATCTATCATTGACCCTATGCCCACAAATACCTCAGTCACAATTTCCATCCTCTCCATTGTTTTACCATGTCATTGAATGGTTGTCACTTGTCACTTAGCCATTTACAACCACTTTTATGTTGAAGTCGAGATATTGAAAGCATTGGATGTGGTGTGGAGGAAAACAATTGAAATGAGATTATTGAATACATTTATCCTCTACTTAAGTGAACGAAATATAAGAAATGCATAGGATCAAGGAGAGTTGAATGTGAGTAAAACAAAGGTAATGGAGAATAGAAGCATGGGGTGGAGGAAAATTGACATCTAGGTAAGTGATAGGTAAGTGATTGAAAGATGGAGGTTGATTACCTCCACCCTCCAACCCAAGTGAAATGTCAAACTTAAAGGGGAAGGAGATAAAAAAATGTATAAAAGCATGGGGGTGGAGGAGCGTGCATTGAATGGGAGGTGGAAGATACCCCCAACCTTTTCCCTAATTAAGTAGATGTGGTCTAGCAAGGGAAACAACGAAGGGAGGTCAATAGAGCATGAGACAAAGGAAATTGCTGGATGGGAATACAAACTACAAACACAGGTGAATAGAGCATAAGACAAATGAAATGCATGGATGGGAATACAAAGGATTCCTTCTCCCTTTATCTTGAAGGAAAGTGGAGTGTGGAAGCCAATAAAATAAGGGTGTGGAGAAAGGGGAATAATTGGGTCCAAGGGTGGATGAAGGAGAAATACTTTGGTGTGGAGGATGGAATGTAAAAAATAGAAGTGAGGATGCCTCCACCCTCCACCCTAAAAATATGAACATAAGAAGTGTGGGGATGTGGTGAAGAGAATACAAGTTTATAAGGATTAAAAAATACTTTGGAAGTTAGTAGAATGAGATCTCTATGAACTTGACTTAAGCCAAACTTTTGGGTGTGGATGATGGGTTCTCTGCAACCTCAACTTAAGCCAAAAAATTGGGTGTAGAGGATGGGCTTGCTATTAATTCAATTTAATTCCAATATTTGAACGATAGTCATAACATATAGGGTGCAAGATGGGGCCATTGCCTCAACTCAAGCTTGAATGTTTACATAGACTTTAAGGGATAAAACAAAAGATAAAAAAAATGGAAAAAAATGAAGCAAACTTGAAGGATACAAAAGAAAGGGTTAAAACCCTACACACCACAACATTCCCTAATTTTATCTCATTCCATAGCTAAACTTGCATGAAATCTTGAATTCCATTAAGCTTTGAAATTTAGTGACCCTCTTCATGTTCTTTCTCATTAGAAAAACCTAATGCCAATTTTGCATTCTTTGTGGTTGGAGGCCAAATGCACAAAATCCAATTTTGAGCATTGAAAAATGAGGATATCTAATCTTTTATGTTATGCTCGTATAAAAATGTTTACCACTAAGTTATCTTAATTCTTCATCTATCATTAATGTTCATTCATCTTTTGTACAATGTGGTTTTTCCATTACCATTGTCTTCCTTAAGATGGAAGTTGGTTCCTTTGCTTTAAGTGGCATATAGATTAATGTATCCAAACAATGCAATATTCAAAATCTATAGTTTGTAATTTACATTAATATTGTTTTCTTTTCTCACATATTTCTCTTTTCTTTCCAAAAATTTTGCTTCAAAATTTTATATTATAATTTTGTTCCATATAGTATTTTTTCACTATTTTCTTCTTTATATTTATTTAGTTTTTACATTAAATTTGTATTCACATTAAAACTTTCTCATTTTATTTTACAATAATCATTAATTTTCCTTTTTCTTTTAAATTTTAAAGATTTTAGATAGTTAAAAAGATCATATATAAAATAAATCAAATAAAACAATTATTAATTAATTTTTGTTTTTAACTTATCACAACGCCTTTGAGGTTAAAGAAATTACAAAATACAAAATTTATCTCCCCTTTTTAAATAATTAATCTAAATATTTTTATCATTCCATTTAATAGTTTTCTTATTATAACTAATTAAACTTTGATCAACCTTATAAATGGTTTTCATCACATGTATAAAACTCTATTTTATAGATTTATTTTCAATATTCTAAAATTTGAATAAATAAATAAAATTGAAATTCATATATATTATTTACGCATTTTTATATATAATTTTTTTTGTTTTTTTTGTTTTAGGTGAAAGTAATTAAATATATCATTATTTATTTATTTATCACATGCAGATTATCAAATTATTTATTTACCATCTTATGTCACCACACTTCTATCTATATATACTCATGACATCCAAATGGAAATCATGGTTGATCATAGCTGAAAAGAAGTGAGAGGGTCAACATAAGGTTGGCCTTGTGCACAACATCCTCCTTAAATATGTATAAGAAGCCATGAAGAGAAAGCATAAGATTGGATTTTTCGCACTTAATGTTAAATGCAAGCTATCTAAAGATAGAAACTTGTCAAAACACTATAGAAACATGGTTCCACAACCGGGTAAAGGAAGTCTCCCCCATATTGTGTTGTAAAACACCTTTCTACTCTCAATGAATGATTAATTTTGTTCATGTTCTTCATAATGACTATACTTTTATCATTTTTTAAAGTTGTAGTTTATGAGTAAAATAGAAATGTTGATGTTGAAGTGTAATCATAGGAATGGTTGAGAGGCCACACTTTCAATTATGAGTTTTACTTAATGTTTGGTCTATGGTTACTAAAGACAACTCTTTATTTTTCATTTTTTTTTAATTCCTCTTTTTTTCTTTGTTATTAGTCCCATTCTATGACAATGACTATTGTTTTCAATTAGTTGTATGGATTAAAAAAAATACTCATCTAAGATTGACCACAATTATTGAAATCACCTTTATAAAATCCTCTACTAATGGTCACAAAGGTTTTTGCGAAGGTTACTTGTAAATTAAAATTTATTCGTGAACGGAGGCTTTTGTGCATGTTTCTTTTATCTTAGTGTGTTAGGATTGGTGTACTATATATCCATGTGCACTTGTGTTATGCAACCAAGTCCCAGAAATAGCACAAAAATAGTAGAAATAGAGAAGAATAAAGTAATCCATGCCTTCATAATGAATAAAATAGATGAATATTAATCATGTTCGAGGTAGGAACCTCCTTACACAATGTACTGTGTACCCAAGACAATACAATATACAATGCTTACTAACATGAAAGTATCTCCTTCCGATATATAGGACACATGTGTACAATAACAACTAATAGACTCACTAATAGACCGAAGCTTACATCAATAATATGTAATACACCACCATATAGGGGGTAAAGTTCCACACTATAGGGATAATGTGACCAACATTTAGGGCTTAATTACTTGTGTATAGACTTGTGCACACTGCCACACTCATGAATTGATTAGATTTAGAATGTTGAGCAAGTACTAGAATTGGTATTTACAATGGTTGCACCATAACACACATTGCAATATAGAACCTTTGGGTGAGAATTTTGATATGGATCCTTAATCCGTACATTACATTACATTTTTGGAGCAATATAACACAATCCTTAACGTTTTGAACTTGGTCATGACAGTTGCGATCTCACCCTCATGTCTCTAAACAAACATGTTTTTTAGCTACTATTAATCTGCATAAAATTTGATTTGAGATCTACATTTCAAAGGAGGATGAGGAAAACAATATTTCAATATCATTTCTGTTCAAAATCTTGAAACTTGACACACCTAGCACAAGTGAAGTGATTGTATATGGTTGGTTAAAAGGAATCTTTGAACTATTTTTATTTGATGTTAATTCATTATTTTATACATCTTATTTTCAAGAAACTATATAGGTCTAGGGTACGAAACTCCCAAATGGATGGTTTCCATGGACATATGCAAGAATGAACATAAATAATATTTTCTTAAAAAAGAAACAACACATGTGAGATATGCCATTTCCTTTAAAATGTTCAATTTCAGAAAGCATATAAGTAATTAGGAAAAAATGTATTTGGTTATAACTAATATTGATCTAATGGCAGATCATGATTTATGCTACTTTAGATATTATTTAATTGTGCTTAATTTTGTGAGGGACATGGTCTCTTCATGTATGAATTTAGGGTGGATTGAGAAACAATTCTAGCTTAGATCCCTTCAATATCAATGTATCTATTTACAAATCCCAATTTATCATGAAGCATGGACATTGCAACCTTGTGGCTCTTGTTAACATAAATTAGTCTAATTTTTGTAGCGTAGTTTTTAAGGGTAGAGTTACTCAAGGGAAACCATGTAAGTAGAAATCACTTCATATTTAAGAAAAACAAGGTTATTTCATTTGACCTCAATTTTGATAGTAGAATGTTTTAGGGAATATTTATTTAAGGAAAACCATGTCACTTGAAATGACTTGTTAGGCTTTTATAAGGGGATAGATTTCCACCCTTACCAAAATCCTATGGATCTAGATCACTTTTTGGTGCAATAACCCCTAAATAGATCTGGATGACTTGTTTTTAAGTAAATGAAAAGCTATAAGGTAAAATAGTGATGAACCAAGGAAAGAAGAGACAATTGTAAGGTAGGGTGAAATAATGATGAACCAAGTCAACAAGAGACAATTATAAAACATAAACGTTGAGCTTAATTACCAAGCTACCAATTTGTTGAGGTTGAGAGCTTGCTTACCTCCAAATTGAGTAATTCATTGGGTTAAGGTGTTAAATTGTACATCCAAGTGAGTGATTTAAATAAAAAAACAAGAAAACCAACATACCCTACTTTCCAGTAATGGACTCCATCAGACACTGGTTGTTTATTTGTGATGTGAATATTCATGTAACTATTTATTTTATCATGATACACCTTCTTACAATTGGCCCTTCATTTCCATTCCCTGTAAAACTTGCTTCTTACAGTTGGCCCTTCATTTCCCTTCCCTGCGAATCTTGTAGTCGATTTTCTCAAGGTACACTGCCAGGTCTGTACAAACTTGTTTTTAGTTTCTTTTTTTTCAGCTTTTCTTCCTATCCAATAACAACCTATCGACGTATTATTGCACATTTTCGGGGCAATTGCTAGTATTTAATTTATTGCAACTATATGTTGAGTATTATGAAATAATATATAGTATTTTTTAATAACGAAATTAACACTTCATCGTATAATGTTATGTATAACTTAATTATATATTCAATTGATAAACATAAATGAATCTTGTTTAATTTATAAGTCTAATTTCCAAAAATTATAACAAAACGTCAAATATTACCATGTAATATTATTATAATATATGAATATAAACATCACAAAAAAATGTAAATATGAGCATTAATATGACCTATAATGTATCATTCGATTTTATTTTATTTTGATAATAAATCACTTTACAATGATAAATATGAAAGCTCTAATAGGAAGAAAGACAAATATTTAATTAAAAGAACAACATTTTCTCTCAATTGTAAACCCAAAAGTTGCATTCTCCAAACTTATTATTATTAATCATGATGATCTTCATTATATAATATTGCATTAGTCCACATTCAAGGAACACTTTTTACACCCTCTAAAAATCAGGTTCAAATCTAGCTATTGTTCAAAGAATTGCAATTAATTATTGATGTAACATTAATTTGTTAATGTTATTATTTTTAAAGGATTGTTTTATTCTTTTGCTAATATTATTAGAAATTCTTTTTAAGGAAAATAAAGTATTAGATTAACATAGGATTATGTTATTATAAATTTAAGGAACACTTTGTACACCCTCTAAAAATCAGGTTCAAATCTAGCTATTGTTCAAAGAATTGCAATTAATTATTGATGTAACATTAATTTGTTAATGTTATTATTTTTAAAGGATTGTT
>LPNX010651966.1:81973-95706 GCA_001517045.1 Pseudotsuga menziesii
CATCTTCTCCTCTTAACATTGCACTTATTTTCTTTATCTTTTCTATAGCCTTATCTCTCTTATCGATTTTAATATGATTTTAATTTCATATTCATATAAGAAAATTTTCATAGTGTTCAAATTACAATTACATTGCATTATGATAATGATGATGATTACATTACAATTACAATTACAATCACATTACAATTACAATTACAATTACATTACATTACAATCGTGTACAAATGACTAGGAATCATATGGCTTTAAGCATTGATGACAATGATGATCTCAAAGAAAATAAAAAATTACAATTACAATCACATTACAATCACACCAATGTGTAGAAGCACCAACCTTACGTCAATGGGATAAAAAACCCCAAAAAATGGATAAAAACTCAAAAAGGGATAGAAACCCTAAATAGGACTCCCTGTTACTTATTTTTTGGAAGGAAAGTTTCATACACAGTGCACACACTCACACCATTAAAAAAACACGCTCGGTTCATGACCCCGAGAAAAACTTTAAAAGTAACCTAATTTACTTAATAACATCTGGGTTGGGTGATAATTCTCATCTGCAACAACTGTGGGAAGTACTTGGAATTTTCCATAAAACTTATTATTGAGGAGTAACACAGGAACCCATAAGTAGCTAGACATTGAGAGGAACTTCCAAGCAAAAAGGGCAATGACCCCTACCATATTGACTAAATTCCCACTTGTGAGGAAAACCAAAGAGCTTTCGTTTGTGGCTAAGTGGTTAGCAGTTTTACCTGCACCGTGAAGTGAGGGGTACTTCCCCAATACTCAATCTTGAGACAGCCTTGGTGGTCTAGTGACTGCCGTTGAACCATTAGGAATCCAATTTAAATCGGGGTCCATATTCATCTCCAGTTACTACAACTTCCATCATTGCTCCACCACGTTCTTCCTCTCGTCTTAGAGACAGTTGGCGCTAGAATTACATCCTTGCCACCCAATTCAACACATCAAGAATTCATTAGCCTTGAATATGAGATGTAAGAGATCATTGTAAAGATATAAAAATCAATACATTTAGTCACAGTATTCAAGCTTGTATAAACATTTGTTATTTTTTTAACAAATAATGACAATATGATAAGTAAAATAAAATGTTATTCTTGAGCTTTTATTTATTTGTATTTATTCTTGAGCTTGTATTTATTTATTGCTATATCCTGGCCAACCATCACAAGATCATGTACCCTCTGATTTCTCAAGAGTAATTGGGAGCTTCAATGACGTTGGAATGTCTGCTAGTTTTTTAAGAGGGTTGGATGATGCCACTCAAGAAGAGTTCGGGAACCCGACCCCTGATCGAACAATTAAAGAGCATGTTAGTAACATAATCAAGTTGTACTTTGAACAACAATCAGTGATTACACAAGCTCAAATCCTACATGGATTGATAAAACAAAAAAAATTGAAACGTGCCACAAAGTTGTTGGGTTTTAAGGATGTTAAAAATAAAAATGGATGTGAGAATGTAACAGAAAATGTAACAACTACAAATTTGGAAAGTCAAGAAAAAATTATATCAACATTGCTCGTAGGGAAATTACAACTGCTATTGTGGCACGAAGCACCTCAATATATCAAATGGTCGCAACAATGTCAAAGCTTCTCCATGTTTGAAGAAAAACACTACACAAATACACTAAATTTAGGGTAAAGATGGATAAAAATGATGAAGATGCTTGTTGGGATATTATATGTAGGGAAGCATATAAAGACAGGATAGAAGAGGGTATCAGAGAGAATGTGATAGAGTATTGGGACCATTCTCGTTCTATACTAGATTGAAAACATGTCCCATGAAATTTTTCTAGCAGAGGCATTTATAAGGAGTATTGCAAGCATGGTATGGAGATGATACGAGTTGCTTTGTTAGAGGAATTCAAAGAATCAAATATCGGTGTCCACATATCATTTAGCATGTTCAGTAAGTTGAAACCGTGGTATATTAGGCCGAATATGTTTCGGGAAACTTGTTGTTTTCAATACCACATTGATTTCCAGTTATACTACGACACATTTGTGGATTTTTGCAAAAAACATTGGGATTGTGAACCCGCTCCTCAAGCAGTGCGGTATTTTATTTCTATGATACTATGCAATAGGAATCCCGAAAATGTATTTTTCATTAAAAGGTGTGTAGGTGGGAGACTATTCCATGAATGTGGTGATTTGGCATTGTTCCATAGGAAGTTTCCTATCAGTCCAACACACCTTGTATTTTCATATATCAAAGTTAAGTAGAAGACATATGAGTATGTCTCCATGAATCCATCATCTTCTTCACATGTTCCATCTAAGAGGATCGACTTGCTCAAGGATGATATTCCTATTTTAGAATTCATGGACAAGTTTCAAAGTATTATTTACAAATACATTAACCACTCCCACAGGTCTAGGTGGCAAGCTTTAGAATTTAAGCATTCTCGTGAGGTTTTTGAGCCAGGCACAATCCTATCGGTGGTAGAATTTGTTGAGAATTACACATTTGGTCCTCAGAGAGAGATACAAAGTGAGTATTATCATTATGAACAGGTGTCCATCTTCATACATGTATTGTGTAGACATGCTTAGGCGAGCATTGATGGTAGGGATAGCACTCCTCAGTCATGAAATGTGATCAAGGAATACCATTTTTGTGTCAGTGATGATTGTGAGCATGACACGTTGTTTGTTCAACACTGCTTTGGGTTGATTTATGATTCATTCAAAAAGAATGGGGTGTCATTTACAAAACACTGGATTTGGTCAAAGGGTGTGTGGGGAAGTTCAAACCAGCATGCTCCTTTTATTGGTTGATTCGCCTTCACAGAGAGATAGGAATTTGACACATCTGGAGATTTTTTGAAATAGGTCACCGAAAGGGTGAACATGATGGCACAGGTGCATGCGTGAAATGAGAACTTCGGAGGAACCAAATGAGTCATAGTTCATCTCGACTCAAGTGCTCAGCAGAACTAGTTGATTGGTGCACACAAAATTTGCATCACCAAGGTCATGAGCAAGAAAGGGCGGTGCACAGGTAGGAACAATATGTATATATATTTCAAAAAACAACAACTTAAATGGAACTCAATAAATGTGTTTGTATTATATATATATATGATGTTTTTTATTTGATGCAGGTTTTTTTGGGATGTTTCCCTTGGCGATGTGAATAGAGCCATGCCATGGTATTGCGAGACCATACCTAGTATGAGAGAACTACATTCCGTTCATAGTAAAGACATGGGAGACATATTTTCCATTGAAACGAGGAAGTATGCGTGTTTCTGTGAGTTCTTCATTGATGCCAACAGACTAGGGGTTAATCATTGTGTGAACGATGCATATGTCAAACAATGGAAGTATGTCCCTCCTAATCCAAAGGGGCCACATTGAATTTCGATGTGGCAAGAGATGCACATTGACGAGGCAATGGTTTCACTAGATCATGACTGGGTTTGTGATTTGGTTAAGCAAGGTACATGACAATTGATTGGATGTTTAAACTTGTAGTCTTGTACACATGCATATATATATATATATATATATATATATATTTAAAATCTGTTTAATATATGAAAATATTGATGCTGGTGATGTATTTGTTTTAATTGCACCACTGGGAAATGACGAGCATGCGGCATACTTTTTGATGTGGCCCTATGTCGATGGAGAGTTCATGTACCAGGTTGGTGACCTAGTTGTGTTGGGAATTTTTTTTTTAAAAGTGAGAAGACAAGGTTATATATTATATACAGAGATTTCATGCCTTATTATATATCTTGTCAATACATTCATTTGGTGGTGGCAGCTCGGATACATCTCATTGAAATCAAGGTGAAGATGGATGAACCAAAGAGATGGAAGATGTCAGTAGCTGACCATGATCGTATTATGGAGACATGAACCTATAACCCATTGGACGGATGAATGAAAGTTATATGTATATCACACTCTATTTTTTGCTGTATTTGTGCAAATACATGTATATCACACTCTATTTTTGCAAAGTTCTAAATTACATGTTACATTGTAGACAAGTTATAAATTGTAAACTTGTAAATTGTTAGTGATATGCAATACAAAGAACAACACATACATTTATTGCATCCTCATTAAATCTACCAATTGCAATTGATATTAATTGTAAGTTATGTTAAATTGTAAGTTATGTTAAATTGTAAGTTTCCTTTGATTGACAATTTTGCAAACTTGTAATTTTTTTTACAAATGAAACCAAATTTAAAATTGTAATTATAAACTTGTAAATTGCAATTGATATTAATTGGAAGTTATGTTAAATTGTAAGTTTCGTTTGATTGACAATTTTGAAAACTTGTAAATTTTTTTACAAATGAAACCAAATTTAAAATTGTAGTTGTAATTATTTTTGTAAATGAAATCAAATTTTACATTGTAGTTGTAATTTGCACCTAGTAGATCTTACATTGTAAAGTTGTAAATTTTGTAACATTTTAATTGTAAGTTATGTTAAAAATTGTAAGTTGCATTCGATTGACAATTTTGCAAACATGTAAACTTTGTAAACATTATAAATTTTGTAAGATTGTAAAACATTAAGGATTGTTAAATATGTACTAATTGTAACTAAAAATAAACTTTAAACTATAACTGGAAATAATTAAAATATTTAGTAGACAATCATGTTAAAAAAAAGTCCATATATATATATATATATATATATATAAAGTCCACAATATATTGATAATCATAAAGTACAAAATAATAAAGTCCACAAATAACACAGTCTACAAATCACTGCTACGCCATTGATTGAGAAATCGACCATCATGGCCACTACCTTGAGCTGCACTATGCCCTCGACCTTCCTCATGCGCATCACAAAGAAAATTGATGGGGTCTGAGAACTGCAGAAGTTAAAAGCGTGAACTCTGCAAGTCAGTTACATACCACATATTAAATTGCATGTACAATGTGACACAAAATTAAATATATATGAAGCACATATCTATGAACTCACCTTGCTCGAGTCGAGTGTCAGGTTTGGGAGGTTGGGTATCTGCCGAGATGAGCCTTCATTGGGAGATGGCTCATGAGCAGAAACCCACTCATATGTAAACATCATGACGACTTCAATTCCCTCATCTGCAACTACCTGTGTCTTCTTGTGTTTCCATGAAATGAAAATATTTATATTAATGCATTACAATTTGAACTTGAGAATTACAATTTGAACATGTAAATTATAATCTAAACATAAATATGCAAAAAATTCAAGCATAAATAACTAGTACCTTGTAGACTAGCGTACCATTAGTAGGACCCTGGCGGGGCTATATAGAATCCTATTCAATGCCCTTGCCTCTATCATGTAGCAGGACCTCGAACAAATTCATCACTGCCAAAAACTCAATGAAACTGGGTTCCTACATGGAGGTCTAACAAAAACAAAAGTATTAGTTAAAAAATGATTCATTTGAGGATACATTACAATCAAGACAATCAAATGATGACAATAATGATATACCTATCCCATTAGTCGAGGCCTGCATCTATCATGCAATTGATAATATGCATCGCGGGACATGATATCATACTGCAGTAGAGTGTCCTGATAAAAAATGAGAAGAATATCATCGGCCACCCACTATAACTCTAGCTCCATAGGTGCATTGGGTGTTTTGCGCCTCTCTTTTTGCATAGCATTGTCATGTGTGTCACCTTTGCTAATGCAGTTCGCTCCTCAATCGCTAGCTGAGATGACTCATCTACATCATTTGTCCTAAGCATGGTCTTGCTAGGGAGACCTACCAAAGGCTCTGGCTTTGGTTGAGCTCCAGCGTCTCTCCTAGCCCTAGGACATGCATGACTGCGTCCCCCACCAGCACCATAGAAGCTTGAGGGTGTGTTGGTGTAATCTGGGTTCATCCCTAGGAAAAACTCTACATATATATGTTTTACAAAGTATAGTGGCACCTGGTCATGGTGGGGAAACATGCCCCATGCTCCAATAAACTTGTCATATACATAAGGCATTGTGGCCTCTAGCTTAAACTCCTTGAGTCAAAGCGATTGACCAGTCGCATGGTTAGGAGGGATATAAAATAATTTTCCCTTCACATCATGGACAGCTATTGCATCTGTCACTGTGGCCCAGTTATCAAGATCCATCATTGCGGCCCTTCTTATTTGACAAGGAGTGGCCCAAAGAGAAATCAATGGTCTGATGGACCTTTGGAACTTCAGTAGATTGTGTACTGTGTCTAACAACATCCACATCGAACGTGATGCAAGAGAGTACTCTGAAATGGACCGAACGTTAAACCGCAAAAAATCACGCTAACTGGTAATGTCTTGTAGCATGATACGTGTGATCTCATCCTCCTATGGTGCCTCCTCGGGAAGGTCGGGGCCCTGTTTTGCAGCTGTCACACCTGAAAACATAAATGTCAGTCAAAATACATACATCAACTGTAGGTGAATTTGAAACCAATATAAATTAAAGGTATTGATAACTGAAAGAAAAATATATATGCATTTAATGTACCTGTCTCATGGGGAACCTCCCCACCGAAACCAACAGTATCCTCCTTTTCGCTCACATGCACAAAGCGACTGTCAGAGTGGATTTTGCTCGGCTCCCCAGCTAGAGAGTGTGTCAGTGTAGGAGGCCTAGGCGAACCTGTGAAAATAAAGACATACAAGTTGATGATTAAATATATACATGTGAAACAATTTAATTTTATGTAACTAACAACAAAGAGTACATCATGCGCAATTGTATACTTATGGGTCCTCTGCCGACCTTCAGGGAAAGGAATGGCTGTAGATCCGCTAGTGCTCTACCTTCGACGAACCAAAGAACCTCGTTGTTGAGATGCATCTACATGAAATAAGACATAATAAATGCAGTCAGCATACAATATAATATAAATGATAAATATGTCAATAATAAAGATGTAGATTTGACATGATTAATATATCATCACATGGTGCACATTAATAATGGGAGAAGGATCATGAGTGTGAGCACAATCAATAAGGAAATGACAAATGCAAATGTTTTTTTCATAGATAGTTGATCTTGATCATTCATGTCACGTGTGTGAATGCAAAAGTGTTTTTGGGAATCATGGTTTCCGCTTAGTTCGAAGCTATAACTTTTCATCCCAATCTAGTAACAGTCTTTAACTTTTCATTTCAATTTTTTTTAAAATTGGCCTATACACATAATTTACATGTCGATATCATTTTTTCCACTAGGTACAAGGACATTCTTAAAAGATACAACAATATGTTCAACATCTCTACCTATCTTGATTTTTTCCCACTAGGTACAAGTCAGTCATGCCATGTGCTTTAGTCTTGTTTTGGCCTACATAGGGAGTGTTGGTTGCTTCTGGATTGTTGTTGGTGGCATGTATGTTTGTTACAAGAGGCTAGAGATTCTATATATTGTCTTAGGTAACTTTAATTCACACGTGAATAACAAGTTTCATGTTTTATTTATTTTTGTTTTTGTATTTTTTTTTTCTGTTAAAAAACAAGAAAAGCTACAATACTTAGATTTGAGTTTTCTTAAACCAAAAAGATATAGTTCCACTTCTCTATAAGTTCAAATCAAAACTTATATATTTTATTAATAGTTTCATTTATTTTAAATCTTTAAAATATTAATTTAATTTTCTAAAATTTAAAATTTAAAATTATATATTTCATTAACTCTTTCATAAACATTTAAAAAATATATACAATTTTAAACTAATTTTTAAAATTATAATTATGTAAATTAATCTATATACATTTTAAAAATATAATTATATTTTTAAATTAATTTGTAAAATTTTAATTACAAAAATTATAATTATAATTATAATTTGTATAATTATATCCAAAAATATATAACTACACTTTTTATAAATTAAAATTAAAATTTACACACTTATTTATTGTTATTTTTTTCCTTGAAAAAAAAAGACAATCCACATTTTTAGAATACTTTTGTTTGAGCTTAAAAAAATAAAAATACATAAGTACACTTTTCAATAAACTAAAATCAAAATATGTCAACTAATAAGTCAAAACATACATATGATATTTTATTATGAAAAAATATTTATAAGAAATATAAATATGAATTAATATAATATTTTAATTATAATTATAATTTATTTTAATTAAATAGTTTATATATATATATATATATATGGGCTTTTTAGATAAATGCTTTTGTCGATTTAAGGTTCTTGATTGTCTCGCATCTAGGGTTTGGATTTTTTCCAATCCTCCATGTATTCTCCGAGGATTGAAAAAAATCAAGCAACATTTCGCCAGACACATATTTCAAATTTAAATCAACATCATAAACGCTGTCGGTTGATAGAAATATTTATACAAACTATAAATTTAAATTTTAAATTTAATAAATTTGAATTTTTTCAATCCTCCATGTATTCTCAAAGGATTGAAAAAAATTGGGAATCATTTCTACTTGTCGGGCACACATTTAACATAAACACTGCCTTTGACAAAATATATATAAAACAAAAAATTAAATTTAAAATAAATAACAAATTTCAATTACAATTTTATAAAAAACTGACAGCATTTCTTTTTCCCGGCACACATTTCAAACATATTAGAAAAAAAAAAACCCTAAAAACATCTATAACAATGATTTTTTTCAATTGTAACCTAACATTTTAAAACTTAAAAAAATATCCATCTAAATTTCAAAAAACAAGGTTTGGGTGTTACCTCTCTGCTACGACATCGTGATGGAAGGTAGGGATGGTTGTGGCTTGTGTTGTAGCTTGGTCTAGCTCGATTGATTCCTGTGGTTGCGTTGCAGCTCAAATGAGGTCGTTCTATGGAGAAAATGAGAAATAGGTCGCGGCTGCCCGTGACCTTTTTTATAATTTTTTTTAACAGGGGCCTCGATCGAGGTTGAGAGCTTGATCGAGGGTTTGACAAAACCTCGATAAAACTATTAATAAACCCTCAATCGAGATATTGACACCTCGATCAAGGGTTTAATAAAACCTCGATTGAGCGTTTGTTAAACCCTCAATCGAGGTGTCAAGACCTCAATCGAGGGTACGTTTTTTGCATTTTTCTGAAATTTCCTTGCCAAAAATTGTAACCCACCTCCATAGATGCACCATGGGGGTAGTAGCCTCCTACCAATAGTAGCAGATGAAATTGGATATCATTATGGTATCCTAAATTTGACATACTTTCTTATGTTTTTTTTATTTATCAATATACTATATATTGATTTTTCCATATAAATATGGTGTCCACTCTTGTTGATAAAGGTTATAAACTCATGCATATGGTAAATTATGAATGACTAATAACACATGATTGATGAATTGTGAATGAAGTGAAAAAGTAGCTAATTAAAGAGATATTGATCCCCCCCCCCTCGACGCCCATGCTCTTAGTATCTCGGTATGTTCAAAACAAGAAGTCCCTCTCTAACATATTGATCTTCACTTTTTATATTGAGAATAAAAACATGCTAAAAAATGTCTCTTGCTAGCATTAGTTGATGAATTGTTGTACGTTGCAGGTGTTTGCATGCATCTTTTCTCCGTTAAGGACTCTCCCCTAGGTTTATGATTTATCCAAAGAAGTTGAGGAATTATAATTTAGGTTGTGGTGGCATTGGACCTAATTCTTCCCAGCTACTTACTATAACTAACCCTTTGGTCCACACAATATTGTCATATGAGGGATGCTAATTTATGCAGTAACATGTAGGATAATCCATTGAGATACATGTGGCATCGAATAATCCCAAAGCCCATGCAATGGAGTTGTTTTATGTTGGTTTCACCCCATTCATGGACACACTAAAAATGAGGGATCAAAGAAGTAACATCTCTAGAAATGTGAAGCCTTCAAGGTTTAGCAATACTAAGAAATTATAGAAGCCTATAATAAAACTTTGAATTTGGCCATGCAATGGATGCATTCAAAGAAATAACGAAGAAACTTTTGAAATGTAATGGCCAACACATTTAAAAAAAAAGGATCTGGATGAGATAAGTATTGATCCCTATCCCACATGATTGAGGTATCAAATATGGTATTTTATTATTATATTGGAAATTGTTTCATTCTTAATGTAGAGAATGGCATGATGAAACTATGCAAACATTTGATCAAAGTACTTCTAATATTTAAAAAATTTAAATTGTAATGGCGTTCAATATAATTTATCTATTTCAAAGAGTAAATAACATGATTCACAAATATATATTCTGACAACTAAATTTCAAACATGGATATAAGTTGACACACAAGTATTTTTTAAGGAAAGTTTGTGACTAAAATTTCTAGGTGACAAGGAACACCTTATAAGAAATTTTAGGGACAAGGAACATTTTTTTACAATCAGCAAAAGTTACCAAAAAGAGTATTAGTGAGTTTCATTAAAGGATCATCACTATAAGTGTCATCAAAAAAGAGATTTGGCAACAGGCCTTTAACAACCTTCCCTAAAAATGTCAATGAAAAAGGATTTGGTGACAAACCTTAAAGGAATATTTCCAAAAGTAATTATAATGATGATTCTTTAAGGTCAATCATCATATGTGACATTGGTGATGACCCTTTAAGCCTCATCACAAAGATGACCCTCACCAATTGGTATTAGTGAGGCACAAGGTCTTCACTAAGTGAAACAATGCCATAACACCTTCGTTCACTAGACATTAAAGAATACCCCTAATTTCAATAGATATTGATAAATACCTACCAAAATCCTTTTGTTGAGCCACCCTCCTAATACATATTCCAAATTAAAAACCCCTATTTTTATGAGATACTCCCTATTTTTACTGGATGCCCCTTTTATGCTCCCTCAATACCCATAAATCCCCCATATGCTACTCTCTAAGTACCAATACCTATAATATTTTGATCTTATTTTTCACAATTTTAAAACCCCCTTTTATGAATGAACACGATAAGATATTGGTCAACAAGGTGAATCCCTCATGTAGTGAGGGCCACTAAAACACTGTCACTAGAGGTGTCACAAAAGAAAGAATTGGTAATGGTCCTTCCACAACCTTCACAAAACATGTCACTAAAAATATATTTGGTGACACGTCATAAAGAAATGTTTCTGAATACAAGTACAATGACGATTTCTGATGGCTTGTCATCATATGTGACATTGGTGATGACCCTTTAAGGTCCATCACAAGCATGTCGATCACTATAGGCCTTTTTTCTTGTAATGCACCTTTGAGGCCATTTATCATTATCAGATAGATCAACTCAAAGCAATCAAGAAGGATGATTGAACAAAATTATATTTCATTTAGCAAGCGATGGATGATAACCTATTTTCAAATATTGCAACGATAATTAGCTCCAAATAAGCTTAGGGTATTTTAGAATCCAAATATAGCATAAGGGGAGTAACACCAATCAACATCAAGCTAATTCACATAGTGTTACAGTTGTTAAAGGAGAACTTACTGTAGCAGTGGTAAAAGATACAACAAATGGAATGAGAACTAAAACAGTTATGTACACCGCTAAGAAGATTCAAGAACCTGATAAAGCTAAAGAAGAATGTGATTTCAAAGCAAAGCATGGTGAATATCATTGTTATGATACAATGTGAATGATGAAGTTGCTGAATTTGCATCCAATGAATCTCACTATGTAGATGCACAGGTGGACGATGAAGATTGTTTCAATTTGGATTGATTAAGCTAAATGCCTGCAAGCAAAAACTTTCATTTGGTACTGCGGTATGTTGACATGACGGAGAGAGATTTTTGTTATGGTCGAAAAATTGTCTTTTTTTTATGGTTTCAAATCGAAATTATTGATTTTTTTTCATATTTTTTGTTATGGTTGGAATGTTGTATTTTTTTATGGTTTAAATTCAAAATTATTGAAATTTGTTCTTTTATATTTGGTTGAATGACTTGGTTTCTTGCAATGGTATGAAGGTTCTTTTAGTTTTTATTGTTACAGAGAAATTATTGAAAATGTTCTTGGCTTTTCTGCATGTTTAGTTTTGATTATTGATTTTTTGTTTTTTTGCATCTTTGGTTTTGTTATTGTTTTATTAATGTTTTGCAGAGACAATTTTTAGGGCTTTTTGAAGTACAGGAGCAAAAGAAGGGATTTAATGTGTAACAAGGCCCATAAATATCGATACACAATGAATAAAACCTTTGACAAGAAAGCCAGAGACATTGTTTTGTTTGTGCGAAGCCGTGTTCTAGCGTGGGTTTCATTATATTCCTGACAGGTTTCATTCTATTCCTGAATCTACACCTGCGTAGCTTGTAGTGTTTCCCTCCTATTATCTCATAGCGTTGGGTTGGTTTTTTGAGTCATGGTTTCTGTTTTGTTGGTGTTTACTGTAGCGGCATTGATTTCCAGCTTGGGTCAAGAAATCGATTGTTTGATTATGGTCAACGGTTATCATCTATCAAGACATCGCTGCTGCTTTCCTTCTTATTGTGTTCCCAGGTATGTAAACCTGATTTCCATCTGTAGTTTTGGAAATGTCTGTATTGAATTTGGAATACATATGTGTGGTAAAAATGGTTGGAGGTGTCTTTGTGTGACCAAAATGGTCTTGTATTGATTTTGGAAACTTTGATTTTTTGAAAGTGTTCAAGCCTCTGGAATGTGGCCACTCTGGCTTCATGGCACAGGGTTTAGCATGTTTGGATTTATTTCAATGCGTTATGTTTGTATTGCATGTATTTTTTCTTCTTTTCTAGGAAAACCAGAATAGGGTGATATGGTTGCAAAAACACGTGTATGTGTTGGAGAAACGTAATTACTTGCAGATCAGTACGCAACTTCCAGCCGACTTTGTCAGAGGCCGTACGAGTCGAGATCTTGTCTGTCAGTCTGACAAGGAGGAAAAGTCCACAATTCGGCTCTGTAAAGCAGTCGAATTTATTTCAGAAGCTAAGTTGTTAGATAGATAGTTATTACAGTCTTTAATGGCAAGTAAGTCGGTCTATGCTATAGCAATCTTCAGGTTGCCTATAAATAGAAGAAGCATTTTTTGTAAATCAGTTGAACTCAGGGAGAACACAGAGAACACAGACAGATAGTAGACAGCAGAGGAACTTCGGGTGAGAAAGAGAAGTTGAAGCTCAAGCTTCTGTGCATGTAATTTAGTCGAAGAGCTGAAGCTCTGTAGACCGATGAGTCTGGACAGACAAGTCTGGACCGACCAGTTTGTAATCGACAAGTTTGTAGCACTTTGTTATTTCAGCATAGTTAATATATGAAATAGTTTGTGGTTGAATGCATGATTATATGGCCGCATATATTTCTAGATTTACTTTTGTAAATGTCTTTTACAGTTACTATTAAGTAAAAGAACAAGAACCCATAAAAATCTCACCGCGTGAAAGTTCCATGTTTTACGGCACATTGGTCGACTCAAGTCTTCCTACATATTTGGCACATGTTTCTCATAAGTTATTTGGATTTGTAAATGTGGCTATTTTACTTCATTTTACTCACAGGTGAAAAGCATTTGTAATTTCTTAAGTCCTTAGACTAAGAAACATATCCTGCAGATTTCGACCAAAGTAAGCCGACTAGAGTGGTCGAAGAGCTGACTAGAGTGGTCGATTGCTCAGCCGACTAAAGCAGCCAACTTGGTCGGAGAGCCGACTTGGTCGAAGATCCGACTTGGTCGGAGTAAAAGTGGTCGAGGTAAAAATCAGTCGGACAAGTAAG
>LPNX010651977.1:3769-35340 GCA_001517045.1 Pseudotsuga menziesii
TCAAATTTCATCTCATACATGCTTTTTCATGGAGGAAAGAGTGGAGGAGGAAGAGGCAACAAAGCTGATTCACCTCACCTAGTCTTGCTTTCCTATGTGCCTTAAAACACTGAAAAAGCAGGCAATAAAGCAGAAAAAGCAGAAGGGCGCCTAGGAGGCCAGGAATAAAGTAGATTTGATTCCTAATGCTTTCCCAAGTGCTACATGAGTCAATAATGGCAATTTTGACCTCTATGGATAGGCAATTAGCAAGTTGCACATGGTGGGACTCATGGACTAGGCAAATAAGACAAAAATAAATGAATTAATGTCTAAGTGGGTAAATACTATGGGTTGATTATTCTAACACAAAATATCAGTTTCCTCATCTCCACATGTGTCTCCATCTTCACTCTCTTCCATGATGCAGACAATTTTCTTTTTCTCATAGGACTTCTTCTTGTTTCCTTATTTACACTTCCTGAATTTTGAGGTTTCTCCCTCGTCATTATCCTCCTTTTTAGGGTAAGTACATTTTGAAACAAAATGTCCAATTCTTCCACTGTTAAAAAATTTTAGGGGTAGATTTCCCTTTTATTTTCTAGTACCCTTCTCAAGTTTTTTAATGAAAAGAGATTCCTCGTCATCTAGGTTCTCTGTTTTATTTTGGATGAGGCCTTAAAGGATTATTCCTTTTTCAAATATTCATTTAGTCCTGTCCTCATCTCATATGCAGTGAGGATTCCATGTAGCTCATCTACTATCACCTGGTGAAGATCATCCCGTTATTCTAGAGTGGATACTTTTGAATCATACTTCATTGGTAATGTTCTCAGTACCTTACTCACCACTTCTCTTTCTTTTAATTTTACTCCAAGACCTCTAATAGAATTTACAACTTCATTTACCCTTAGAAGGCACTCTTCAATATTTTCATCTTCTTTCATTTTTAGGGTCTCAAACTGACCTTTATATATATAAAGCGTGGATTCCTTGACCTTAGATGCTCTTTAATAGATAATATTTAATTTATCCCAGGATTCTTTGGCTGTCTTGTATCTCATAACTTTTGTAAACATAGAATCTGTCAACCCACTTAGAATTGCATTTAGGGATTTGGCATTACCTTCATATTGGCCTAGTTCTATATTGTCTAAGGGTGCTTGATCACTTATTTTAGATTCCTTTACAGTTGCATCCCAAACCTTCCATCCAAGCGACCATGGGGGATTCACTGAGTGAACCTCTCACATAGCACGTTCAATCATGGAGTATTAAAGAATACCCTTAATTTATGTAGATATTGGTCCAAACTCCTTTTGTTGAAACCCCCTCCCAATATATAAAACATTCCCACCACCCTTTTTTATACCCTAATCCTTATAAACCTCCCTAACCCCCCACTCTAAACCCCTCATCCTCCCCAATACCTGCAATATATTGGCCTAATTTTTAAGAAATTTAAAACCCACAATATGAACTAACGTGCTAGGATATTGCTCAACAAGTGAATCCCCGGTGCAAGTGACATCAAATGGCACCTCATTCTCACGCTCCAATAAGCATAATTTTCTCCTGTGAACAGTGGAGGTTTGTTGTTGGCTAAACCTTTTGGTTGATCCATAGTGGTTTTTAAACAAGATCTACCTTCTAGTGGTTAAACTATGATGAAGGAACCTGCTATGATACCAATTGTTGGTTTATCTCACAATACTAAGTGGGGGGGGTGAATTAGTATTTTCTTTTTCTTTTTAAAATATAAACACACAATGAATCAAACATGCTAAAACACATATTTTATCGTGGAAACTGTTAGCACTGGAATGGAGCCAAAGGTAGCAGAATGCCTGCTCCCAGTTAATAGCAGAACCACTTTCGAAGAGAGAACTAGCCTTATGCTCTTACGAGAGGGATCTCTCAACAAATATTAACAATGTGAGATATGTACAAGTGAAACTATAAATTGTTTGTAAAATTGGTTGAACAAGAAATAGAACCATTGGGCGATGGAGTCAAGAAGTGTAACATAAATGAACAGAACTTATGTAGATGATTTCAACACAGAGGCAAGATAGCCATTCAATCACAGTCAAATTATAATTTTCTAGTGGAAAAGAAGAACATGAACATACCATCGACACAGAGCATTGGAAAATGAATTCTGTATTAGCTTTAGAAGAAATCTTTGGTGCCATATCTGAAGCAACAGATGGAGCATAGCATGTATGAATTCCAAACTGTTATACACTTATTTCAGACATGAAAGAAAATATAATGGAAGAGATAAACTGAAAAAACATTCACATGAGAAAGGAAGCAACAGACTGTAACACAAACAACACATGAATCCCTGTGTAAAACACCGATCTCAGCTCTGCAACTTTATTTAAATACTCTTGAAAGCATACACTACAAAATTAAATTGGTTTCAACCCTTTCTCCTTCTTCAGGAGGTATATTTATAGCATTTTGGACTTCCTAGAACGATATCCGGGAATCAAAATTTGTTACAACTGAAAAACAACTTCTAACAAACTCGTAGGTGACACATCGACCATGATTTACATAAACAACTGGAAGATGAAATATGTATTGCAAGAGAAAATATGCATGAAATTCTTCTATGTTTCCATCTAGCGGGTGATAGCTATACATAATTCTGGGATAGGTGACCATCGGAAAACTTCCCGCATATTATCAATGCCATTTCTATGGATTCATTTTGAATTTGGATGACCCGTATTGCTAAATGGCTCTCCATAAGTCAAGACCAGGTAGAGTCGCCACAGCCATGTCGAATGCTTGCACTTTGAGCTCCATCGTTTTCGGGTACGAAGTTTCAGGGACTTTAGCACAGGTGGCTTTAAAATAATACAACAATTGAAATTCACTGGCCAACTTATCAAAAACGATCTTTCTTGACAATGATTGTTGCATGTCTCCAAACTTGTTGTTGTCTAATTGGCACTGAACCAGACGTTCTCGATATTCCTTTTGGGACAATAGAGGACCCTTATCTTCCCAGAAGAAAGGGATCCCTCTATCTACCCGTGGCTTGAATAACCTGACAACCTCCTTGAATTTGTGTTTGATAACATCTATCTTGGCTCGTACAGTCTCCAGCATTCTGTGTTTAGCAATTACCTTTCTAGCTCTGGAGACAACAACCCTATTTTGGATACCATACCGATTGGTGAAATCATTTGACAAGGATATTAGGAATCGTTTGATAAGGAGCTTAGGAAAGCAATGACATTTTCTGATGTTGCCACAGGTTGTTTCTGGATTTCCCCTAATACTGTCAGGACCTTTTTCTTGGCCTCTGTCATGGCGTTTTCCTGGTCTTCAATGAAATCTAGATAAGGTCGGAACTTGTCAGCCTCTATAATGATCTGATCCCAAATTAAATGTCTAGCACCTTGTAAGGAAATTTTACCTACCACCTATTGGGTTAACTTAGCATTTTGTTGGATCAATCCTTGGCATTTCTCTTCCATCTTCTCCTTTCCTCGTTTCTCCTTGCCTTTTTCCTTTTCTAGTTCCTCAATCTGCTGTTTTAATTTAACAAGCTCTATATCTTTCATGCCTATCCAGGAAATTTCTCTAGACAGAGAACCAGTGTCTATCTCTCCAGCTACACCTACGGGCTGAATTGCACTTTCAGCACTCCCACCTTGAAGCTCCCTTTCCTTTGTGGCTAATTTGGCTTTTAATTCCACTTCATTTTTCTGCAAAAGTTGGATGTCTGCTTCCCACTTCCTTTCCTTTTCTTCGAGATTTAGCAGCTTGGATTTGCAGTTGGTAAGCTCAGAGTTCAATGTTTCTTTCTCCCTTTCGAATTCAGCTAATTCTTCTATCTGGGTGAGCTAGGTAGCAGGGATTTTCAATTTCTTTTTTAGTGTCTAGATCTCCTTTTCTTTATCATTGAGCAACTTTTGGGCCAAGACTCCTTTATGTGTTGGCCCCTCTATTTGCATTGCTTCATTTTTCAAATTGTTGATTTTGGCCTTGAGTGATTTGTTCTCTACTCTTACCTTCCTCAGAAGATTCAGAGTCTTTGTTTTACTCTCCTCTAGCTTAGACATCTGTATGGTGGCCTTAAGTAGTCTACCATTCAAGATGTCCCCAGTTTCTTTTTTGAGATGTATTATGTCAGTAGTGGGAACCTTTGAGAGGTTCACACTAACCTCTGACACCTTATCTCCCATCACCAAGGCTAAGTTAAGGATGTTAGTGGCTTGATCCCTCACTGTCTTCAACGCCACATTTGGGGAAGGCAACTGCATTGCTTCGTTGTAAAGCTCTGTTGTCTCTTTGAAAGTTTTATTAGCCCTTTCTCGGTAAGAGCCTAGCCAATATTCTTTAGATGCATGCCTTTTTGGAGTCTTCCCGTCAAAGACATAATGTTGGATTTGTAGTTTGGTTGCCTCGGGATCTTCTAGCTCCTATTTTTTCTCCATACTCTTTTTCTTCATTTATCCCTTTATGTTTCCCTTTTTAACCTACACTAACTATTTCCCTCGTTCTATCTTCTGCCTTTTGGGCATGCTGGCTGTGTCTACTTCTTCAGTATCCATAGGCTCCGGACCCCCTCTTTTCATCGAACTCGCTGAATAGCTGACCAATGATGAGACCTCCCTGACTATTGCAAATATCTTAGCCAATTCTCTTTAGGGAGAAGCTATTCCTTGCAGGTATGAACTAGTGTCTCATTCTATGCTGGTATCCATCAGGGCAGGATTAGGGAAATCATCTCAATTTGCTGCTTCCCTGAGTCTGACTATCTCAGTTTGTTCAAAAGGCCTGCACTTGTGAGCCTTCCTTATTTTGGAAATTATTTGATGCGGGTCGTAATTTACTGCTTGTCCTAGAGAAAACCCCATGCCCCTGAGCAAGTTGGTAACCAGTGGCAAAGAAGCTCTACTCCTGACTGTGTATGGTCCCACTTCCCAAGGGAAAACCAAATTTGAGCTCTTTTTATAGCTCAAGAAGTGCTCTTCCTCAACAATGAGTCTTTACCGAATCAATTCCAGGGAGAAAACCCTTGCAGTTAGAAAGGATGGCAAAATGTAGGGTTGATGCACAAAGTCGTACAATCTTATGGTTGTTTCAAATTCTATTAGGAACCAGTCCCCTATCTTCTTGCTATTTGACAATTGTAGCATTTGTATCATCTCAGGAAATACCCTAGGTAACCTTTCCTGAAAGAAAAGGTTGTATATTTCGGCCATCAATTGGTTCATGAACTTACAATAGCCCATGGCCATATCAACAATGATTTCCAATTCAGGCACTTGCAGGTGTTCTTCGTTATAAGCTATAAGAATTCTCAGTAAAAAGGACTGGAATCTAAACACTTTAGTGTCATGGAAATTTTCCAACTGAGAATGGATGTTCTCGGCTAGGAATTCATCAAACTTAAGGCAACAATATTGATAAGATTGCTTGAGCAATCCAGGTTCAGCCGGACAAGTACTCAAGATGAACAACAGACTCAAAAATGACTCTGGGACATAGGCATCGGTATCTAGACCTAGAAACTGACTGGCTAGGGATATACACCACTAAGTTTCTTCATTGAATTGGCTAAGGTCTATAGGGTATGACAGGTTGATGGGTTCACCATTGAGTTTAGAATAGGCCTCCAGGAAGGTTTCTTTACTTTTTCCTGTAGACTCTCTAAAGAAACGTATAATATTTTCTTCCTCATAGTTTTTGGATATATGGACAAACTCATTTGGGATATGTAGGGTTTTGTGGACAATGAAATCCTGGACTGAACAAAGGATTTTAGACTTTGATTTATTCATAATGACACCTTCGGTGATAGAGAAATTGTCTACACACCATTCGACAAACTCAGGGCAATGGGTGGTTTGGAAAATAGAGAAGAAGGACTCAAAAACATCGTAGGTATCCCTACCTCGGTCCTTAAGGATTTCCAATTTACCTCTAGCGGTTTCAATGGCTTCTCCCACCAGGATGGTATCAAAAATCTTGGCATTCTCATCTACTAGAATTTCTTCTGCCCTCTGACACGTCACCTCAGGTTCTACATCATCTCTCACCCCTACCACTTCTACTGCTCCTATCACATCCATTTTCATATAGCACTGAGGGGGTATCATGGGCCTACCTTGTTCTATAGCATAGTCTCCTCGTTGGTCCGTGCTGGTGCTCTGTCTGCGGTTGGATATTCAATGGCTTCGAGGTTTCGAAAAAGACAAACCTTTCCAGCTTCACGTGGACCCTTTTATAACTTTTCACACAACATAACCTTTGCACCCTTCCCAGGTGGCTCGCATCGTCGATAGTACTCCTTGCGATCTGAACCTTTGGTATGTGACATTATTTATGCTTCGTATTTCCTTACCTCGTGCATGTGCAACTCAACCGTCAATCAAGATCAACTTTCTTCACAACCGTTGATTTGAGTGGAACCTACCAGTTTTCACGATGTGAGGTTCTGGTGCCCTCTGTGCTATTTTAGATTGCGAAATGAACTACGATCGCTGATCTTCCTTCGCTCCTGTAGTGACCATCGATCTATGTGACCCGTACCACTTTTCGCAATCCAAAATCGCTGTTGTGTCCTTGCTAATCTGGGATGAAAAATCACTTACAATCATGGTTCTTCTTGGATCCCACTCTCGACTGTTAGATGCCTCCACCCTTTAACCCATTTCGGAATCTGGAAAAGTGGCTTTGGCTAGGCATGTTCCCCATGCAAAATGTTTTGACGTCGTTGATCTGCCATCCGATCAATCTCAGCCTTTGATTATGACTCTCGTTTAATGCCTTCAGCGTATCCAATGTTCTCTTCTTCACCTTTCATCCCCAATCCATGGACTATCTTGCCGCTTTCGATATTCATCACTCGAGAGTGCGGCTGCCAATTTATACTATCTCCATTTCCACCACAGCTTATTCCAGTGGTTGAACGCTATCTCGTATATGCCATCAGCCCCTCCTGCAAACACTAGGCTGCCTTTCCAACACCTCTTGACAAGGACAAAATTCCCATGTATCTCTTATAACCAAAAGCTTAATAGAGTCTTAAAAGAAACTTTAAAAATAAAGCCACCAATTCGAACTCATTAATAAGATGAATCTACAAAATTGCTTTATCTACTACTACATAAAGGATGCAACCACACCCTGGGTTTTTTCCTACTACAACATACATAGATGCTACAACACTTGGGATTCTTCCTTCTACAATAGACAAGGATGCTACAACACCCTGGGCTTCTGCCTCCTACAACAGACAAGGATGCTACAACACCCTGTGCAGAATTATAGTCTGCCCTAGCACTGCCCTGCCACCCTCAACTGATTTTCTCAGTCCGCTCTGCACTTTGGAATTTGTCATTCGCAATTACAGATACAATTAATTTCTTCAATACCGTGTCAATAAATACCCTCATTTTTGTTCAGCAGACACCTCTCTTCACAATTTCTGGATGCACCTCTTCACCGTTGTAGACGCACCTCTTCACCAATGCGAACACACCTCTTCAACAATATGTGATTAACGATTTTTAGTTAAATAATTAATAAAAAATGTCTTGATCATTTGTGATCTGTGAGCTCCCTTCTTCTCTTATTGTAGGATTCATCAAACAAATCCCTGTGGACTTCCTCTCCTCCATCAGTGGCGATACTCTATCTTCAAATCTTCGAGCTTCTCTTTCACTCACGCCTGTGGGTTTCTTTCCTCCTCTACGATCTATCTAAGCTTCTATTAATCAATTTTATAGCTTCAATCTTCTAGTCATGACTTTCATCACTCTTCATTTATGGAAACACCCTGAATCATTAATCTCATTCCAGTCTTGTTCTTGACCGTAGATCTAAGGTGGAAATTCGATATCAGAAATGTGACTTTTCCCAAAAATCATTTTGAAATTTCCTCTTTCCACACAAATATTTTCACACCATTGATATTTATTCGATATTTTCATGACAGTCGATATGAGGTGGAAATCATATATCAGAAATGTGACTTTTCCCAAAATTCATTTTAGGATTTCCTCTTTTCGCTTCTTGCCTTCCGCTTTCCACCTTCTGGACTTTGGTAGTGGAAATGTGACATTTCGCAAGATCTTTTCACGGTTTTCCACCTTTCGGACTTTGGGTAGAAGAAATGTGAAATTTCCCAAAGTATTTTCACAGTTATCCACCTTCCTCTTTCCATATGAGCCATTGACGTGTTTTAGCGGATCACTTCTTAGCCGTTGGATCTCGGATCTATGTTGAATTTCAACCTTTCCACCTATCTTATGTGAAATTGATCCTCAAGCGCCAGATCTTGTTGCGGAATGATTCTCAGCCGTCCAATTTTGATTAACTATAGAACTTCACTTTGTCCATATGTCCTTTGTATATCTCATCCCCCAACCATTGGATCTTGTGCGGGAAGCTTCGTGACCGTCAGATCTTGTCTCGTCCTTAGATCTTCTGCAGATCTAATGTGGATCTCACCATGGCTTTGGAGATTTTCCTAATGTCTTTCTAAATCTTACCATAAGTGGTCCTCATCCATTGGATCTAGTGCAGGATGCTTCCTGACCGTTCATTTTATAACTAATGCGGATCTAACCATAAATTTGCGGAAATTCAGTGTGACTGTTTCTAAGAGTTTTGTCTATGCCATATCATCTTCCTTTGTCTTTCACTGATCTTACCCTGTCATCATATCCATTGATTATCTCTTTGTCATTCGCTAACACCTTTGACATCAATGACAACTACATTCTTAACATTCATGATCAATTCTATCAGTCTATGTTCAGTTTGTATGCAGGTTTCAATGAAACACCAAGAATTATACAATTCATTTGAACAACAATTTGATGTCTTGGAAGATCATCATACTCGAAGAATGGAAATATCCAAGGCGTTTCACAACATACTAGATTGGGAAAAACACATAAGAGACAGACCACATGATTTTCCAGTGATAAAATTCAGACCAAGAAAACCAAAGTTACAATCGAGACATGTGAGAAAATCTGTGATGCAGTGGAATCCACCATCAAAGATGGGCAGGCAACATGCAAACATAGGTGGACAGATTCTGAAACCTTGCTTAGTTTTCTGGAGTTACCTTCTCTATATCCAATTGATCAGGTGCTTCCCCCTGAGCTCAAATTAGAGGAAATTGAACTGAATTTCATCACAACTAAGGAGCGAATTCACGGGGTAAGATAGCTCACTTTACAGGTGATCACAAGGTGGATCGAGATACCTAATGTTGCAATGGCCAGGATACATGTGTACATTGGAGAGTGGAAAAATTGAAGAACAAGGATATTGCATCCCAAATCTACAGAACGAAAGTGCTTCCCCCTGAGCTCAAATTAGAGGAAATTGAACTGAATTTCATCACAACTAAGGAGCGAATTCACGGGGTAAGATAGCTCACTTTACAGGTGATCACAAGGTGGATCGAGATACCTAATGCTGCAATGGCCAGGATACATGTGTACATTGGAGAGTGGAAAAATTCAAGAACAAGGATATTGCATCCCAAATCTACAGAACGAAAGTGCACCTGGAGCATGTGAAGTATCATGATATTGAATATTTGATGGACTTATATTCCAAGTGGCGTTCTGTCCTTGGAAAATATTGAAACTACTTAATTTTGTAATCCCACATCTTGGGATTTTTTTTTCTTTAAAATTTGTAATATTATTTAAAGGGAAATATTTTCCCAAGTAGAGAGAGGAACTTTGGAGATTAATCCTAAGAGTATAATGGAGAACAGACTTCCAAGTAGCATAATGTGAAATCTTGTGATTTCTGTACATTGTAATTTTTTGCAAGTTAATAAGATTACAGTTATTTTATGTTATGTTTCCTAGTTGTTCGTTAAACGTCTTTAATGAATTCTAGTCATTCTTCCACCTTTATGGTATGCTAATTATTGGTTGTATCTATCAACGTGTTGATCCGCGTATTGATTTTTCTTTACGCGATTGCCATGTTAAATTTATGTTAAAAAAATGTCTTTCTTTGATCTATGTGATCTTTTTCATAGTCGATGATTAGTCCTTCATCTCTCATACTAATTTGTTAATTAGTATTTCCTCTTGGACCTGTTGTACATCTGTAGTATTTAGACAAGCCTATGCAATGTTTTGTGTAATATTTATCTAAAAGTTGGTTAAAGAGATTGATTTTAATTTGCATGTTTCTACGTTGAATAATTAATTTATTTTGACTATTATATTTTGCAACTGTCCAATCTTAAGTCCATTTTTCACCAAATTTAAGTTTTCTTAAACACTTAGTCTAGGAATTAGTTACTTTGAATATTTTCCCACTTGTACTAAGAACATATCTTGTTGATCTGAAAAACCCTTCTGCCAATGGAGGTCTTTTATCCATAGGAATTAGTCATCCCAAACAACTCAGTGATAGGATCATCTCTGCGTGGGATTTATTTGAAGCCTTTCTGGTTGGAATTTTTCCTTATGTTGGTTTCCTTCTCGTTTTATCCAGCAACCTACAAACCAAGTCTTCAACAAATGACTCTAGAATGAGGGACATTGTGAAATATGTCACTATAACACACTAATAAACCTCTTCATCCTAGATCACCCATCATCACTAGAAGCCATGTTCAAGCTTCTACATCTGCAACTCATCCTGCAGAGGGTCACTCACCTATCCCTACCACCCTAGTTTCAGGAAGATCCATTGAAAATATGCTCACCCCACCCAGTAGTGGAGTTCTTACTTTTGAACAGTGGATAAAAAACACTAACTAGATTACTACAAGGGTGGAACTAGGAACTGATACTATTCATAGTCCCAGAACCTCTTTATCTTCTTCCCTTTTGACTACTTCTCTTTTGACTCTTACTTCACCTACTCAAAATATCATTCCACAAGGAGAGACCCCTGAAGCTCAAGCTAGTCCGCTATTAGGAACTATAGAAAAACCCCCAAAAGATTCACTCCTTGATAACCAGCTTATCGGAGTACCACCACCTACAACATTTCCTTCATCCCCATCTCCATAAGAAGAGTCCTCAGATAGCAAGACTTCCTCAGAATCCTCAGAAGATCCACCTAAAATTCAAATGGCCGATGATCTTAAAAAACCTTGGATTTTTTTGGATGCAATCCTTATTCTTGGACAATTACACAAATTGCCAAAGAACCATGAGAAATGGATTCCTAGGTTCAATCCAAATGATAGGATCCCCGCAGAAGACCATATCAAGAGTTATATGTAGGCTATCAGACCGAGGAATGTAATTCATGAGGATGTGGTATGTAGATTATTTCCTTACTCTTTTGAGGGATAAGCATCGACCTGATATTTTGCTTTAGAATTTGTGTCTATTAATTCTTGGCAACAATTTGAGGCACTATTTCTTGGGAAATTTGGATATGATAATACCCTAGAAGAACTAGTGATAGAATTGTCTTCTCCCAGGATAAAATCAAAAGAAGGAGTTAAAGATTTCATCCTAAGGTTTTCCTGTCTTAAGAACAGGATTCCTGTTACAGTCCTTCCAGCTGAAGAACTGTTAATAGCCTATCATATTAAGGGTTTACCTACGACTATTTCCATGTGGGTTAAGAGTGCTCATAAGACGACTCTGCAAGCGACGTTTGTGGAGGATGTGATAGTAGAAAAGGATATGTATGGTCTTAAAGAAAATCCTGACCAAGAACTAGAACAACCTTCGACATCCAGGAGAAGGAAAGATCATGCTCATAAACCCACAACTCTAAACAAAGACCCTTACAAAATGGATAACATGAAGAAGTTGCTACAAAATATTTCCAACGACATGGTATATCTGAAAAGAGATAGTAGTGATCACCAGGGAAACAATAGAGGTCAGGAAAGGCCACCACCTGGAAGACCTTACCAGCCTCCATTAAACCAACCTCCCCCAAACCCCGAGGAAATACTCACCTCTGATGAGATATATTCTATATTTAAATCCTTGAATTCCACTCCTCAAACCATACATAATGATACTAGACAAGAATCTACAGAAAAATTTCCTCCTACCAATGAACAAGATCCATATGTGAATACTATTAATTGTTTTTTAGAGTTTCCTATGGTATAAGAGGAAGAGGAGGAAGATACGAAATCGTTTTTTGATCTGCAACATTCCTACAACACAAGGAGCAAAGGCTTAGTGTCATAGGACA
Organism: Pseudotsuga menziesii; assembly: GCA_001517045.1. Classification (NCBI taxonomy): domain Eukaryota; kingdom Viridiplantae; phylum Streptophyta; class Pinopsida; order Pinales; family Pinaceae; genus Pseudotsuga; species Pseudotsuga menziesii. Next base: position 15,935 of record LPNX010651977.1, read on the forward strand.
CTCCACCAATGACATATGCTCAGGGAACAGGTAAAATCGTCCCGATAAAAGAAAAAGTAGTCCCCGAAGTCGAATATAATTTAGTAGACGATCTAAAGAGGGCCAAAGTTAATATATCTTTGTTTGAACTTCTCAATATACCATCCATTAGAGAAATTTTAACGAATAATATGGTATTAAATAAATCTAGAGAATATTAGAATCATAACTTAGAAATTTGCACAAATCTTGAGTCCCAGAAGTTTGGTACAAAAAGAGTCCCACCCTTCTTGCTGACTTTTGAGGTTTTCAATAGAAATGTTCACAACTGTATGATCGATTCAGGGGCATCGTCAAATTTTATGCCTGTGTATGTGTGTAGAAATTTAAATGCAATGTGAGATTATTTCCCTAAACAAATAGTGCAGTTAGACAGGCCTAGAGTAAAAAGATAAAAAATGTTGTTTTAACATTGTCTGTTGATCCTAGGATACACCAGATAGTGGATATAGTGGTGCCTAATGTTCTTGAGACATATGGAATGTGTCTAAGAAGAGGTTGGTTTGACAAACTGAAAGGATATTTTGCTACACATTGGTCCCATTTGTGGCTGCCATATAATGGAAGGCCTAATCAAATCAAGATCAATAGGGAGCCTCTCATGAAGTAGACAGTCACGAATCTAAATCATCCAGATGAACCAACAGTATTTGTGAACACAGTCGTTCAACAACACCCTTGATTCTTACTTTGGTGATTTTCTTGTTGACACTTGCCCAAATTAGAATATTGATAGACTGTCAAAAATCAACAATTGTAAAGTTATTCCATTTTCTGGTGAAATTGTACATAATGTATATCATGTTAATACCAATTTAGATTATATTTGTCAACATGGACACTCTTTTTTGATGGATCTAAGTCCAAATATGGTTTCGATGCAGGTTGTGTACTTATCGATCACAAAGGTACCAAATGGATGATCTCCTGCAGACTAGAATTTGAGTGCACCAATAACATTGTGGATTATGAAGTCTTGGTACAAGGGCTTAAGAAAGCAACAAACTTGGGAGATGACATTATTCAATATTATGGAGACTCAGAAATTATAGCTAAACAAGTAAGAAATCAAATCCATTTTTTATCCCCCCATATTTTTAATTATCAGAAATTAGTGAGAGACATGACGAGCTCATTCAAATCCTTTGACATCAAATTGGTCCCAAGATCACAAAATTTTGATGTAGACCTGTTATGAAATGTTGCATCTAGGCTCATCCCACCCGAAGGCCTCACTCCCAATATATTTTCCATAGAACTTATGTACAGTCCTTCCATACCTGATAACATAACTAGTTTTAAGATATTTGATGATGATGTCAAGATATTATACATCCTCACAGATCAAGATACTTTCAAATATTTTACTATAAATGAAGTCGAACATGAAAAGTCTCTATCTGATAATACCTTTCCTTCTAATATGATTCCTAGGTCAGTCCTTAGTCTAGAGGGAATCTATGATTTGCAAGATAAGTTCAAAAGAAATCAAAATTGTAAAACACAGAGTTCCACTCTAAATCATAAGACTATTAATATGGGTACTGAGGAAAACCCTCAGCTCATCAATATAGGGCTTGCTTGTTCTCCTAAAGAGGAGAGACCTTTAGTGAATTTATGCAAAGAATACAAAGATGTTTTCACATGGACCTATGACAACCTTAAAACATTTGATTCTTCCATTATGCAACACAATACACCCCTCAAGCCTTATGCAAGACCTTATCAACAAAAGCTAAGAAAGATGCATCCAAGACTCGAACCATCTATAAAGAAAGAGCTTGAGAAGCTCTTGAAAGCCAGAATTATATTCCCTATTAGACACACAGAGGATTTCCAATTCGGTTCCTGTTCACATGGAAAGTGGGAAAATCAGATTGTGTGTAGACTTTTGAAACCTCAATAGAGCATTCGAAAAGGATAACTATCATGTTCCATCGATGGAACAAATCGTGAAAACATTTTTGGGTGCAGAGATGTTTTCTCTTCTTGATGGATTTTCAGAATAAAATAAGGTTCTGGTTACAAAATCCGACTAGTTGAAGACTTCCTTTAGAACACCCTAGGGCACCTTTGCCTATAGGAGAATCCCTTTTTGGATAATTAACAACGGTCCAAATTTTCAGAGAGCTATGGACATAGAATTCATAGGTTTGTTACAAAACTCTGTCGTTGTTTATTTAGATGATATTACTATTTTTACGAAAAAATGGCATGATCATTTATTGGAATTGAGGAATGTTTTCAATATATGCAGGAAGTATGGAATTTCCTTGAACCCAAATAAATTGTCCTTTATAGTCATAGAAGGTAAACTTCTGGGTTTTATTGTTTTGAAGGACAGAATAATAATTGACCCAGGGAGGATTGAAGCGATTGCAAAAAAAATTCTCCCTAGTTCAAAGAAGGTTATGCAATATTTCCTTCAAAAGATTAATTTTGTCAGGAGATTTGTTCCCAATTTTGCACAGATTTTCATACCACTTCAGGACATGGTCAAGAAAGATGTTGTATTTAAGTTGTTTGAGATTCAAAAGGATGCATTCAAGAATGTTCAGAAGGCTATAATGGAGGATCGTGCTTTAATGACTCCTTATTTTTCAAAAGATTTTGTTTTATACACTTTTTCTAATGTTGTTTCTTATGCTTCCATGCTTACACAGGAAAATGAAGAGGACATAGAGATCCCAGTGTCTTTCATGAGTTCCACATTCAAAGGGGAAAGTTAAATTATACACAGGTAGATAGACAAGCCTATATTGTTTACAAATATGTGAAACATTTCATGCCCTAACTATTGAAGTCAAAGAAAAAGGTGATAGTCCCATACACGGCTATAAGAAACGTACTGATGCAAAAGGATTTGGGAGAGAAAACAGCTCACTGGATGACTGCACTCTAGGAGTACAACTTGGAGATAAAAACTACCAAGATGGTTAAAGGGCAGGGTTTATGTTTATTGGCATCCCAATCAAATGTTACATAGAAGGAATGCCAATACATCAATGAGGAAGATATGTCAATTGACACTTAGATGTTATTTCTACTTCGTCATCGAAATTGTATGATGATATTATCTTACTCATGGGTATGCCCCTCCAACCCTCGTCTTCAAAAATATTAGAATTATGTGCCATTTATACCTTCAAGCAATTAGTTCTAAATAATATTTGCAGTAAAAGGAGTATGAAGATACAAACTGAACAAAGAAAACCACATAGGAAACGGATGAGTGTAGCTCATAAATTTACAGTATCATTCACATTAATTAATCCGGTGTTACAATAGTTTACAAATAGGAAGAATTTGAATCCATTAGGGAGGAATTTGAATCTACCAACTAGATGTGACTGTACCTAACTGACAAGCTAACTCATGGTGTCTCAATCAATATCGGAGTCAAATATACCAACTCCCAAATTTCCAACAACACATACAACATTAATAACTAGTTAACTCGGTGCAACTGAGTGTGGTAGGTGGGAAAAGGTGCCTACTCCACATGTAGCCATGCATAACTAGTGCTATCTAATTGATTGTGATCCAACTGAAAGTAACTAGAACATAACTAATACTAACTAGTTCCAACTCCACCTAACTGATGGAGGTTGGTGCCAAGACTCCCAGTGGCTCCTAAAATGTAGGGATTGGTCTAGGAGGCACCCAAACTAATGAAGAACATGCAAAAAGTGGAATTTAACCTCTAGTAGTGTTCCCCATACTCTAATAACTAGTACATGTGGCCCCATTAGGCCAAGTGGACCCAATGGTACTAGTCGATCCAAATAATTAATTAAGGTTCCCAAGTTAGGCTAAATTAATCTAATAGACATTTGACCAAGGGAGGATTAATAATCCTAACACCCCCCTGAATCCTAACTTGGACAACTATGGGGCCTAGTAACAACACCATAAGTCACCCAAATACAATATAAAAGATAGTAAATAAATTCTTCTTAATACAACCAAGGAAATAGGGGAAAACCTCATGGGAAATGCCCCCCCTCAAAATAAGCAGGAATACAAAATTTTGAATAAAAACTTGTGAAAAATTTTGCTGCCATTTGCAGCACTATGCAGCAGAAAATGCAGTATCTTGGTTCTTCTGTGCAGGTGAACCTCTGAATCCAAAAAAAATTCTTATTTCTGGAGGAATATTCCTCTTTGGAAGAATAATAGTGTGCTCAACTAAATCAGAAATATAAACAACTGCGCGGTGAAAACTAGACCCATGTAGAGCAGCTGAAATCAACTTAAGAGAGAGAAAAATTTCTTGAGAATTCAAACTATGTGAGGAACACCGAATAATATGATATATTTCAGCCTTTAAAAGCAAACCATGAGTGGTAAAATCATCCCAAGTGTTAGGAGAAAGTGTCCATGTGGATGCAGAAAGTCTTCCTCTTTGCTAGTTCTGTGAGGAGATGAGCATGTGACCAAAGGTAGAGAAGCCCTAGGACTGTGGAGAGAAAATGATTGAGCTCAATAATATAATATTTCCTTATAAATAACCAATAATTAATAAAATATAATATCAACAAAGTCATAAGAGATAACTAACATCGAATCCTCAACAACAAAATTTAAGCAGACTTGCAGTACTTGATTTGTCACACCAAAATTGATGAAACCAACTACAAGCATGATTGAAGGATATTGAATCATAGAAATTGAACCACATATTATCAGATAAGAAAATAAATTATATCCAAAAAATTTCATATCAGATCCAAAGCTTTGCTCCACCGAGATGGCAGATGCACAATTTTCTCCTTCTTCAAAATTCTGATTTTTTTTGCATGCAATCCTGTAGAAATTTACTGGAAGCTCTAGATTAATGAGAGTGAATGGATAAATATTATAATATGAAATTATTTCCATAATATCCATGGTATTATTTAACTTCAAACCAACAACATTATTATATATAGAGAAATCAAATTCCTCAACCTTTTCTGAAACAGTTACCTGTAAACTATGCACAAAATTTAAAAAATCAATGGAGAATTTTTGTAAAGAATAGGAGTGTTTTTCTTCAAAAACATAGATTTGAGTGTCTTCTTCTAGAGAATACATGTGAGGATATGATATATTATATATCCCATACACTTCTTGAGCATCTTGTGAAGGAGTCACTCCAAGGAGACTTTCTTCAATTCGAATTAACTGTAGGCAAAATTATGTTTCTTCTTCATCTTCAACGATTTTCTTTTCTATAGGAGAGGGAATGAAATCATCATGCTGGATTTTATCTAAACCTATTTCAACATATGGTATTTTAGAGTCATCTCCCATATGAATTCTAGGTCCTCCTGATAGAGGAAAAGTGATGAAGGTTTTCTTGGAGGAAACCATGTGGTTGGATGCTCTAGAATCTATCAAATAATCCTTCGATGGAGAGAGGATTGAATGCAAGAATATCTCATCTTCTTTAGTATTCTCTTCATCATCGAACATCTCTACATGTTGTGGAAGGGGAATATTGTTTTGTACACATAGATCTTTCATATGGTCGAGGGTCTTCTTCATGCACGAGTCTTATGGATGAAAACCCCTCATACAATAGGGACAATTTTTCTTTTTGAACGTCTTATTTTTCTTAGAGACGAAGGATCCTTCAGAAATATGCTGATTCTGTTTAGGATTTGAATCAGCTTCTCTGGGATCCTTCTTCTTTTATTTCCCTTTGTCTTGCACTTTTCTAGCGTCAATAACTAGGAGAGCCTTATCTTTGGAGGTATTGATTAGTCCCATTCGAATAAAATTTTCTTGCTCCTTGATTAAGGACTCAGGAAAGGAATCAAGTGAAAGAATTTTCCAACCAGGGAAGCCATCCCGCTCAGAATGAAATATGGAAACATACTCAAAACCAAGTTTTCTGAATATGGAAAGGACATTTTTCTCATCCTTCCTTTCTATTCTGCACTGTCTACATTGAATTTCAAGAGACTTGAGTTTAGTAAAGAATTGTGTAATAGTATTGAAACTGCTGGGATGTAAGGCTACCAACTCATTCTCCAGGAGGTATCCCCAAAGCTCATCTTGTTTTCCAAACAAGTTCTCAAGATTCTCCCAAGCTTCTCCAGGTGTCTCCAAACCTTCAAGGTGGAAGAGGAGATCTATGGATATATGAGTGCATAGATAACCAAATGCTTCATCTAAGAGGTTCAGAAACTTGTTTCTTTCAACAGACTGATGGGGCTCGACCTCCCTTCCAAGTACTATCCTATGGTAGCCATGCTTCTGCAAGGCCATCTACATATCAATCCTCTAATCAAAATAATTGGAAGTTGTGAGGATCCTAGGAGTAGGATATTGAGAATACATAATTCTTCTGGCTGAGAGATCACAAAACTTCACACAAGCTACGTAGCACCTCTCAATTTTTCACTTCAAAACACTAAGACATATGAACTATTAGAATCATTATTTTCCTCTCAACATGAACATATTTTCAGGGCCCTTCATTCCCTCTCTATTGCTCTAAATAAATTTAGAGCTAGAAAATCATCATAGGGGACTTCTGTGGAAACCCAGCTGCTTCTAATGTTAAATGGAGAGAAACAAACATAAAACTTTCCTAAGAAGGCTCTAATACCATATTAGAATTGTTGTGACATTTAGATCTTCAAGTAATTAGTTCTGAATAATATTTGCAGTAAAATGAGTATGAATATACAAAATGAACAAAACAAACCACACAAGAAACAGATGAGTATAGCTCAGGAATTTACAGTATCATTCACATTAATTAATCTGGTGTTACAATAGTTTAGAAATAGGAATAATTCGAATCCATTACGGAGAAATTCGAATATACCAACTACATGTGATTGTACCTAACTCAATAGCTAACTCATGGTGTCTCAATCAATATCAGAATCCAATAGATCAACTCCCAGATGTCCAACAACGCATACAATCAGTGATAACTAGTTAACTCAGTGCAACTAAGTGTGGTAGGTGGGAAAAGTTGTTGAATCCACATTTAGCCATGCATTAGCCATGCATAACTAGTGCTAGCTAACTGATTGTGATCTAACTAAAAGTAACTGGAAGCTAACTAAGACTAAATAGCTCCAACTCCAACTAGCCGATGGAGGTTGGTGCCGAGACTCCTAGTGGCTTCTAAAATCTAGCGATTGGTCTAGAAGATGCCCAAACTAATGCATGCACATGCATTAAGTGGAAGTGAACCTCTAGCAGTGTTCCCCACAATGCAGTAACTGGTACATGTGGTCCCATTAGGCCAAGTGGACCCAATGGTACTAGTGGACCCAAATAATCAATTAAGGTTCCTAAGTTAGGCTAAATTAATCAAATAGACTTTTGACCAAGGGAGGATTAATAACCCTAACAAAAAACCATAGAAATTTGAGACTTAAAGAAACACCTTATCAGTTTATTGATAATCTGTTGTTCCGAAAAAAATATGATGGTGTCTTTCTTAGATGCCTTGAAAAATTGGAAGCTGATAAACTTTTGGTTGACATGCATGCAGGGCCTGTGGGTGGACACTTCTCAGGAGAAACTACAGCCCACAATATATTAAGAGAATGGTATTATTGGCCCACGTTGTTTAAATATTCCTATAACTTTGTCATAAAATGTGAGCCTTGCGAAAGATGTGCTGGAAAATTGAAGAAGCCAACCTTTCCCCTTCAACCTGTCACTGTCCAGTATCCATTTCGACAATGGGGACTGGATTTTGTCGATCCAATTTCTCCTCCTTTTGCGTTGCAGAATAAGTATATTTTTACTGCAATTAATTATTTCACTCAATGGGTAGAAGAAATCCCTCTTAAGGTTTCTAACACCAACTCAGTCACATCCTTGTTGGAGAGTAACATCCTTACGAGGTTTGGAGTACCTGAGTCTTTGGTTTTTGACAATGCATCCAACTTTAACTCAATCGATCTTACTCACTATGCCCATGAAAAGGGGATAAAATTGAAGTATTCTGCTAATTATTAACCACAGGGTAATGGATTGTAAGAATCCTCAAAAAATAATTTGATCAATATCTTGAAGAAGACTGTGGCTGACAACACAGAGATTGGAATACAAAGATATTTAATGCTTTATGGGAAGACATGATTTCTCCTAAGGTTTCCATTCGAAATTCTCTCTACTTATTGGTTTATGGTAAAGAGTCTATCTTACCATTGAACCTTCTCCTCCCATCACTACACATTACACAATATTATTCACAAGATGATGAGTCCTCCCCTCTCCAACACCAAATCAACACTCTTCTTAAGTTAGAAGAAGAGAGGGAGAAATCCAGGAACAAGTTATATCATCACTAACAACTGGTGGAAAAATGGTTCGATGATAAGTCTTCTAGCAGTTGTTAATTTCATATTTTTCATATTTTGAATCTAGTACTTAAGTGGGAAAAACCCACAAGGACAAACGAGACTATACAAATTTGCAGCATTTGTGGTTAGGGTCATTCATTGTTACAAAAAATATCGACCCTGGTATTGTCCGCTTACAAATGTTGGAGTGTCTTTCTGATGCCTATCCAACGAATGTCCAGCTCCTCAAGAAGTACTTTTCTCGAGGTAAGTTTCACTTACCTATACATAAGGTGTGGTTTTGATTGGTTTTGTTTAGTTCTTGGTTTGGTTTGATTGATTTTTTATTGGTTTTATTTAGTTCTTGGTTTGGTTTGATTTCTTTTTTATTTCTTTTCTTTACAAAACATTGTTTTCTTACAATATCTAGTGGCATTTGGTAAAGTGGTTTATCCCTATAACGTTTTTTTACTAAGGAATTTTAATTTGGATATGTCAAAAAATTTCTACTTGGTTTATACCCAGATCAATATCTTTATGAGAATGCCATCCAGAATCTATGCTGACCTTTTTACATTGAATCTTTATTTCCAATGATCACTATCTTTATCTATCCTCATAATGATGATCGGGTTTTTAGGAGTACTCTCATATTCTTTCCATATGTTTCAGTGATTGTTGGTAGCACATCTCAAATAGCTTCTTTAACCTATGTTCTCTTCTGATCTTATATTGATCACCTTGTAATTAATAAAATAATCTTAATAGGTGTAAGATGAAAGATATGGGGTCTTATCACAGTCTAGCCTATCATGTTCATCGACATGTTCAGTGAATTAAATTACCCTTAGCTGTTCCCAAGCCAAGGTAATGGCTTGCAGTTTTCTTTTGTGAAATTCTTTTTTGATGATTTAAGATACAACTTGTTGTATTCAAAGACAAGGGGTATTATAGCAGGATAGCCTGACCATGTTCATGGACCTTACTTAGAATGAAATTACTAATAGATGGTTACCAGGCCATGGTAATTTCTTTTGGTGTAAATTCCAAAAGGCGAGGAGTCTCTTGACATAGCTAACTTGTTTAGTTTTTAGGTAAGACCTATGTGTGGCATTGTTCCTTATCAAGGCAATGGTCTTGTTACAACTAAGTTGTCATCTAAATAATAATAATAATAATAATAATAATAATAATAATAATAATAATAAAAGAGAGGAGTAAAGATAAATAAATAAAAGAATTGTTGTATATATTCCTAATAAAACCCATATTCAAGGTGATTAACGGTTTGAAGCTCATGACATAGATTCAATGTTTTTTTCAGAAGCTTATCTAAACATTCCCTCATCACTGACATTTTTTCTGCAACAATACCTGAGTTGTTTTTCAAGGCTTTCATTTGTTGAGTATTATTATCATTGGTTACAGAGTTGTAAGATGTCAATGGTATATTTTTCTCTACTCGATCTAGTTGTATTCTTATAGAGTTTACTGTTTGATTATGAACTCAATACCTTTTCACACTGACATGTCTTCTTTGAAATTTTTATGTAAAACTGTACAGAGATAACTTCTTCTCCCAGCGACTGACCATTTTTTGATGGAAGCAACAAATCCCATTTTGATATCTCAAAATGGGAGCCCCATCAGTCTCTAAATTGGCTTTTGAAGCCATGATCTTATGGGAATCTTTAAACTGTAAATATATTGTTTTGGATTTAATAAAATTTCCTCATAAGCCTTGTTTTTGTTTTGTTTTGTGGATTTCAGAAGCTCCTTTCTCTTTTATAAGTATTATTTTTACATTTTCTCTTTCCACTAAAGGCGGATTGTAGAAATATTTTTTTTTAAAGGTTTTTGGGAAATCATTTTTTCGACTTCCGATTTCCGCTAAGGTGGATCGCGGGATTGTTATTTTTTGTTCAATATGAAATTGTTTTCCCAACTTGCTCTTTCCGCTATGCAGAATGCGGAAATCAAAAATCACTTATTCACAATAAAACCTTTATTTTTGTTTCTGACTTCTGTTTTCCGCTAAAGGGGGTTTGCGGAAGACAAAAAAGTCATTTTCACAATTTTATATTTTCTTATTTTTATGCTTTCCACATTTCTCCTATGCAGAATGAGGAACACGGGACTTTAATAATTTTTCTCGTTCAATAAATTTCTTTCCGACTTCCGCTTCTGAAGGCGGAATGCAGAAGGTGGAAACACTAAAATCCAAACTTTTCTAACTTTTTACTCCCGCATTTTAGTTTCACACCTTCATTTCAGTTGTCTATTTATGCTAGATCTACGGTCTAGATATATTTTTCCATTGAGATTTGGTTTATTTACTCTGTTCAGAGTTATGAATTTTTTACCATTTTCACTTGCATTTTTTACTGCACTTGGAAATTTTTGCTGCGGATTTTTCTTACTCAAGCTCACCAATTCTCTAGTTTTCAAAGCTTCCCACTAGTAATATTTACCTTTCACATTCATTTATTCTCTTATTTCTAGACTGTGGTGATATTTTAACCATGGTTGCTAAATTTCGAATAGAAATAGTGTCCTCTACACTTAAAAACACAAGGTCAAAAATTGCTCTCTAGGAGCCGAAAAGAAAAGACCCTAATGCTAGAGTATTCACAGATACTAGTGGGCATGTATCTGAAACCATTTATCTGGATTAGTGGAGAATTTACGCCATTTTCAACAATGGAAATTTCTCAAAAATTCCCCATGATCAGCTAGCATATCAAAGAATTCAGAGTTCCTAGCTCCACCTTATTGCTTCAATACCTCCTTTCATGCCATACACAGACCCAGTTAAGTGGGCGTTGGATAAATAAAACCATAATGAACATTCCTTTGATGACCATGTCCATACTCATGTGGCCTCTTTCCATCCTAATGTTGTTTCCGGGGCTTATGCCCTTGGACCTCCCAGACAGATTCTCAGGTCCAAATTTCTAGATGAATCCCTTTCTAGATTCAATTATGAGGAAGTAGTAAAATCGTGGATGGAGAATCCAGTTGAGTATGTCCCTCAACCAAGAAATTCCTATCACGTTTCCTGGTTTAGGGAACCTTTTTCATTGCTTGACACCATGTTCTATCATTTGTATGGGTTACCCAATTGTTCATTGTTCAAAGCTGAATGGGTTTTGGTGACCCATCATATTTTACTTACAGGCGATTCTTTCAATTGGGCACAGATTCTATCTATCATTATGAAGGAAGAAATTGAAAAGTATCAGAATACCTTGGCCAATAGTAAGCCATCATTTTTTATGTTTGCGTATGTAATGGATGTGTTCTGTGCGACCTCTGTCTTTCCTGCCTTAGGAAGGAATTGGAAAAAGGATTCTCCTCCTGTACACATTTACTATTCTGATATGTTGGAGGACAATTTCATCCCTCGAGTGTACGAGATTTGCGACCTGTTCCTTGGGTCTATGTATCATAAAATCTTCAAGGCTGATGCTTCGACATTTTCTCAGAGAGCCAGAACATTGATTGTATTGCACGGTGATTGGTATGTTGGAGAGTATTTCTCCTACATCGTAATTTGGGGCAACAAAACAGTGCATTTGCTTCCAAGAATAGTTACAAACCGCATGGTATTACAAGAAATAGCCTATCAGATCATTATTTATGGGGTTATTCCAAAACTAGCACGACACAAAATAAAGGCTTGGCCTAAATTCCCATTGAATCTAGATTCTCTTATCCTAAATGCTTGGATAGATGCGACACCATGGAAAGCCACCTTGAATTAGCAGATTTGGAGCTCCTAACAACAAATAATTTTGAAAATATGGGAATTGATCCTTATGATGTCCCTCTGCATGACATCGAGTACACCATACTTCCTCACGATGCTCCCTTCCCTTCTTGATATATTGCAATTGGATCATCACATTCGCCAGTTGTAATTGGATCTGATTCATGCCAACTCCAATTTCTCCAACAGGTGAAGGTTCCAACTTCATTGCAATCTCTAGAGCCTCTCTTTGTGTCGCAATATTCTGTTGCATTAATGGCATTATTATATGTGGTAATAATGTCACAATGAACCACTCCTTGTGGTGTACATTATGCACTCCAAAACTGAATTTCGCCATCAATGTCTTGAATCACTGATCGAAATCCCAAATTGATTCAGTTGGATATTGCTTGATCTCTTTTAGTTCCATGATATATTGCAACTTAGACTTGGATTTTATGAATTCTTTGACCAATTCGTTTCTAATTTCTACTAGACTCTTCATTGGGTTCCCTATGGGAACTTGCATAAACTTCATGTCCCAGTCTAGTGCGCGACCTCAAAAAGTCGTCGCCAATTGACCTTTCTTAATATCCTCATCTAGGACTTGCTTTATAGTCCAGACCGCTTCACATAGAAAATAATATTTTTCGGGATCCTTGGTCATGTTCCCATGAAACATAGGTAACTTTACATCATTTCCCACCATCCTGGGCCTTCTTCCTACATTCGTTGATCCACTACTATTAGTGTGATAAAGACACATCGGGTAATTTGGTGTCGAACTAGTATTTCTTCATGAGTGCGGCACAGTGCATGGAGGTGTGGGAACATTGTCTATCTGGGTTGGTATTTCCTCGTGCCTGGGCATAGCCTAGTATTCTCCTTCGTCATTGTAGGGTCGCTTATTCCCTTGTGATATTCTCTCGTAGCTTCTTATTCCGGTCGCAGCAGGACTCTCCTTAGCCCTCTACCTCTTCTCTTGCTGAAACCTTACCCCACTTCGTAGAATACAAAAATATTCCTCAAATTCCTTCATAGGTTCATCATAACTCCCGCCGACTATAGTGTCCCTTTTTTTAATTTTTATTACAATGACCAATTTTTCACTTTTTCCCCAATTTTGACCCTTGACTACTTTTGATGTATAGGTCTCCAAATTGGTTTGAATGCTCCCAAATATTCAGAGAAGGTATATGAATGATATTAATGTTTGAATATGATTTTTAGGGAATATTTATGGCCCTCTAAATTCTTCTTCAAACTTTTTTAATATTGTGGTTGAGGTAGGAGTTGTGGCTAGTAATTTAGGGTTCTAATTCCCCCACAATGAATACTGAAAATGGATTCCCAACTGGACTCAAGACAACTCAAATTTATTAATGGAATTGGAGTACATGTAAATAAAATCAATATGAATTCATATGCATCACCGTTCAACTTTTAATTTCTGCAATAACCCCCTTAAATCAGATGCAAAAGACTAGTTTCAACCTTGGGGGAAATGATAGGTAAACTTCTCCAAATGCTATGAAACTCAACAAAATAACTCCAAATGCTTATGTAATAAACATTAAAATTGTATAATCCATCAATAACAGTCCATTCATCCATAAAACATCAGTAGTTCACTTATCTATTTGAATATATCAACATTATATTGGTTCACAACAAGGTAGTGGGGAAATGGCACCGTTTCTTCATTGTATAACATTTATACATGAAATATTTTGGGTATTTTGACCTGAAAGTACTCGGAAATTTAAATACATAAATAACAATCCATTCATCCATAAACTATCATTATTTTACTTATCCATTCGAATCCATCAACACCAAATTTGTTCACAACAAGATAATGGGGAAATGGCACTATTTCTTCATTGGTTAACATTTTTACATGAAACATTTCAGTATTTAGACCTGAGAGTCTTCCAAAATTGAAACACGGAGCATTTAAATAAGAAAATAAATTAATGGGGCATTATAATCTTCCCAAAAGAGATCAATAGCTCACGCAAAGTGCAATCCTCCATGTGTCTTCATGATCAATTGCCACTTTTATTATTCCTTGTATTTATTTATTTATCTCTTTTATTAAATATTTATTCCATTCTAATGTTCAAACATCATTTATTCCCCCCCTTATTCCAAATCCCAAAGCTTCCACCCCCAACCTAGGAAACTAATAATTTTCCTCTTTGGAAATTATTTGACCCTTGGCATAAATTTGACAAACTCTCATGAATCTGGAAAATGTGATTAGGCCATTGTGACCCAATGAAAAATTTGGGACATGACATATACCTACCCCATATCAGTCCATCCAACCCTCATCTCTGCAGTACCCACAACCTTCACACACCATGGCTCTACTCATTGGATTTCATCTTCAATATGCCCTTTTCACAGATAATCATTTTAATCCACAATTGGAAAGATAATAGAAACATACCTCTTGGTCCCTTGAAGAATTATTTTTTTGCGTCACTATACAACTTGACTGTGTCGACTGCGAACTCAGTAATGTAGCCTTCCAAGGTGTTGTCAAGCCACACTTCGACAACCCTTGATGCAAGTAGGTTTTCCTCCTTGAAAGTTTGTCTTTTGATATGTCAACTGTGCCAAAAAATCATAAAAGATGATTGGAAACTCGAAGAAAAAATATTCATGGATATCTAAATAGATATGCCTTCCCATCCACTCTTCTCTCGTTAATCTGGAATTATGATTCTCTTCTGCTACGAATTATTGAGCCTTCTGGGAGTACCAATCCTAAATCTATGGTCTTTTCGGAGGCCACAACATATCCTCCTTCTCCTCGTAATAATACCCTCTAACCCACCTATAACTGAAGAAATTTTTCTTTTTGAGAAGACATTACTTTAAAATTTATTGTAAAGTTTAATGTTGTTGACCAAGGATGGTCAAATATGGCTCTAATTGAATATTTTATTATTTAATAATTAAAAAAGAAGAGACAACTATCCAAAGAATATCGTTGAAGATTGTTCACTGACCCACTAGGAGGAAGGATCTATTGTAGAAGGAAAGAATGATAAATTGCAGCAACATCATTCACTTTCTAGCTGTTGCAGGAGGCAACATCCCTATAATTGTGGTCATGTTTGGCAAGAAAAGAGGAACTGAGCAGGTGGCCCATTTAATTGCAAAACTAACCCGACTACCTAGGCAAACTTATATATACCATTGAATGAACAGGAGGATCACTACATTCTAAGTGATTAGAGCCTTGTGGTTTTGCTGGAAACTGAAAAGTTAGGCACACAAGAGGAATTCGATGAGGGGAAGGATAGAGTGATTTGCTAAGAGTTTATGTCTGCAAGTGTGACTGCAAAGTTATACAAAGTATTGTATAGGCTTCTACACAACATCTTCATCTTGGCGGTTTAGTGAACAAGCTCGAGGGTCCTAAAGCAAGTTATATTTGCTGCTTTCAGGAGACGGTTGGGAGGAATTATCTTCCTTGGGTGTTTTTCTACTTCGACAGTTAACAGGTTCTAAGTTGTTCTGGTTATCAACCTTAAATTTATTTATGTTTATATATGTAGGAATTATGAATGATAAATATATATAACCATGATAAATATATATAACCATGATAAATATATATAACAACGATATTAGTATAGTATTAAAGGAATATATATAACCATAATAGATAATACAACTTCCCAGTTAAGAATTATTATAGGTCAAGAGTTCAAAACCTGTAAGGGTAAATCTTTTACATTAAGTTTATAAATGAAATCTACAGTAGTCTAACCTAGAACATTTAGGCAAGAATGAGTCGTAACCATTCGAAAACCAGTTTGGAAATATTTTAAACAATTTATTGTTTCTATAGAGCAGCTATATTAGTTAACAAATTTGGAAATGCAGTGGCCTTATGGCCTTAAAACATGGATTAAATTTACACCGAAATACCCAAAACATACACAACAGGATAAACAAGCATTTCACGTAATCTTTACCAAGTTCAAGATAATATTCGAGATACACTGAGTAGCCTAGGAAGCGAGGAACAATTTAAATAAAATACAACAAATGAACAGAGTAATAATTAAAATAGTATACGAGTTACAGAGAGGAAAATGAGAATAAAATGATGGTTTAAAATCCCGACGAAAATCGTAGTAAGAGTTTTATATATTCCCACAGACTCCATGGTCTAAAGGGATTTACAAAATAAAACATTAACTCTGTAATGACAACATCACAACCCAAGGGATTAATAAAAACAACACCATAACTCTGTCAAAAAGGTGTATACCATGGAACAGAAGTGGGAAAGGGTTGTGCAAGCCTTGTATCATCCAGTGAAGCCAAACCCAAGCAAGAGAAATGTTGTTCCACCCTTTTTCCATACCATCAGGACAGATAGGGTTCAAGGCTCAAGGTCTTACCGGAACCCTCAAGCACCATCTTCGACTCAAGCTCATCCAACCCACGTTGTGATTGCTGAAACTCCTTGCAAGACAAACCAACCGAGGTTTAAAACAAGAATTTTATAATGTTGTTCTAAAACTAAAACAGGTAAATTGAAATACATCTTACCTCAATGTGAAAAATCAACGATGGAACCAGTGACATCTTAGCAAGGTAACCCATAGAAGGTCAAAAAAATGCACTTGTGACAGTTATCTTACCACAACCATGGCTTAAAACACCAGAGAAAGCTAAATGCTACAGTTGAATACTAGACAAAACAATGGAGATCGTGGAAACAAAGGGGCTGAGAGCCCTCGACGCCTCTCATAATGAGCAGCACAAAATGACCAAAAAACTTTGGCCTTTCGTTAGGGTTTAAACCTTTATTGTTCCTTTATAGTTGGATGGCACCATTTCACATGGATGCATGTACTCTTACCTCCACGTAGATAATTTGTTTATCCTACCCACTTTCCTATAGTTTTAAGCAATAAACTCGATGGTATGTCGATCATTGGGTTAAGTTTTGTCAACGAATTGTATAAAATGACCACTACATAGTTGTTGGGTAAAGTAAATATTGGTTTATTTCCTTTGTTCTCCCTTTAAGATTTACTTTTATCACCATAGCATTTGTACCTTGGCTCTTTAGGTGTTTAGTAGTGCAAAGAGAGGAAACAATCCTTTTGTCGAAAACACTTGCAGTAATACCAAGTTAAACATTGCATTAGATTATAGAAATCTAAGTAATACTTTAAAATTTGTAACCCTATCCTTGATATAGGGTTAGTAAGCATAGAGTTAAGAAACTAAAAACATGACAAATCCATACAAGAAAACCACACAAGCAGTAAGTTACGACAAGGCAAGCATGTCACTTTAACATTGTGAAAACAAGTAAAATGACTCAAGACTTGAAAACTACATACTATTGTTTATGAATCACAAGTGGAGTTATCATTTTTCCCGCTTTGTTAAGTTGTTTTATAGAATTAATTTTAGACTAAGTCCTAGATTGTTAATGGAATGTAGGGCTTACTATTTTTTATAACAGCTATGTAAAACTAGAGTAGGTAAATTAAATGATCTAAATCTTACGTACTATTTTTTTTTTTACTTATGGAATTTTGGATTTGTTACATGTGGTATTAGAGAGATTTTCCAAACACTAGGCTTGAAGTTGGCTCAACTCGCATACAAAAGCGGAAAACAAAAATACTGACTATGTTCAATAATTGGTTTATGTAAACAAATATAAATTTTTATTTGGAAGTAAATGGTGTTAGGATATTTAGAAACTTAGGAGTTAGTTAAGATCAACTTGTGTAATATATCCGTTAGGTAAAAGTTTGCTTCTTTAGTATGCATTAGTATGCATTTGTAAACATTCTAATCCGACGGTTACGATATGTTCTAGACATAGAGTAATCCAATGGTTCAACTTCTCTTAGATCATACCTACCATTGATCCGTGGCTTACCACCCGATTGGTCTATGATCTCTATTTAAAGAGCATAGAGGGTCCTTGGCTAGTTGATCGATTATGAGAAGCTCATGTAACTTTCTTTCTTTTGCATAATAAATTGCTCCAAGTAGCTATTTGGCTGGGGTTGTGGACTGTTTCCCTCTCGAGGGTTTTAACTACGTGACAAACATCAATGTGTTGATATGTGATCTGTTTTTGTAAAGTGGTTTCTCTTGGTGTTCAGTCCTTTGGGAGTACCCTATTAACCCTAACATGGTACCAGAGCAAGCAAAAAAAATGACAAAGGATCCAAGCAAAAAGGAAAGAAGAATGAGCGTCATTGCAATTTTTGTGGGAAAGATAATAATGATTAATCTAAGTGTTTTAAGAAGATGGTAGCCTTGGAAGCAGCAATGAAGAAGCACCACATCAGCCTAGATTCATCTTCAGAATCTACCTCTCATGGACATGCACTTTGTGCTTCTGGTTACTCTTATACTACATCTTCTTCTTCTACTTCAATTGAATGGCTTATTGATTCTGAAGCATTTTATCATATGGCTAAGGATAAAACAATCTTTTCTAGTATGCATGAATGTAACACCAAACAAATATTTGTTGGTGATGATAGATCTCTAAGTGTTGTAGGATCTGGAACAGTTCTAGTATAAAATGGTCATTTCAGTGATGTACTATGTGTTCCAAAAATTTCCTGCAACTTGTTATCAGTCTATCAAATTACTCATTCCAGTGAAGGTAAAACTGTGACGTTTACACCTCACCAAGTTGTAATCAAGGATTTTAAAAATCCTCAAAATATCCTTGCTACTGGAACTGTTGATGATATTACCAGGTTGTACAAATTTAACAACTTTGGGTCATCACCTTTTCCTTCAGTTTTTGTTGCTCATAGTGATAACTTGAGCAAACTTTGGCGTGAGCGATTTGGTCACTTAAATTATCGCTCATTGCAACAACTATGTAAAGACAATATGGTGACTAGTCTTCCACTGGTATATTGCAAGGATGGTGTTTGTTCTGGTTGTGTACTCGAAAAACATCATTGGGACAGTTTTGACAAACGCGCCTCTTGGCATGCCTCGGTTCCCTTGGAGCTTGTGCATAGTGACTTGTGTGGCCCTCTTCCATCTGCTTCCTTTTCTGGTTTCAAATATTTCTTAACCTTCATTGATGACTACTCCAGACGCACTTGGGTTTACTTCCTAAAACTTAAGAGCGAAGTATTTAACATGTTCTTGTCCTACAAGGCTCTTGTTGAAAAACAATCTGGTCTTCAAATTATTAAGTTAAGATCTGACAATGGAGGAGAATATGTTAACAACAAGTTCACTAATTTTTGCACTGAACAAGGAATCCAACAACAGCACACTGTTCCATA
>LPNX010651977.1:41146-96345 GCA_001517045.1 Pseudotsuga menziesii
GAGGTAAGTGAACTTATTTTCTAAAAATCTCTTGGTGAAGATGTCTACAATCTGCTCATCAGTCGGGCAGTATTGTAGAATGATGGTCCTGTCATGCACTAGCTCCCTGATACAGTGCATGTAGATCTCTACATGCTTGGTCCTCTGCCTGGTAACTGGATGTGTCGATATCTTAATAGCACTTTGATTGTCACAAAATAGGAAAGTGGACAAATTACTACCAAGATCAAACTCTGAAAGAATTCCTTGCAACCAAACTGATTGGATGCAAGCATTCACCACTCCTCGATACTCGGCCTTTGCTGAAGATAGTGCTATGGAAGCCTGCCTTTTGCTAGACCAGAAAATGGGGCCACCACCAAACATGAATACATATTCAGAAATAGACTTCTGATTAATAGAATCACCCACCCAATCGGAATCTGTGTATCCAACCAGCTCTAGCTTGAAGTCTGCAGCATAGTGAATGCCGTAGGTCCTAGTTCCCTGAATATACTGGAGGATCCTCTTGGCTGCCTTCCAATGAATATAATGAGGCTGTTGCATATATATTGATACAAAATTCATGGAATAATAGATATTATTCCAATAATGTGTCAAGTACAACAAGCTACCAATCAGTTGTCGATAGATAGTGCAGTCCATGGGAGGTGTGCTTTTTCCTTCTTCAAGGCTGGTCCCTGAAAGGAAAGGGAATGGTGCAGGCCTACAATCAGCCATGTTAAACTTTACTAACATGTTTGAAATGTATTTGGACTGAGTTACCATAATTCCATCAGAATTTTTCTCAAATTTGAGCCCCAAAAATTGTTTTAGAAGCCCCAAATCACTCATTTCAAAGGCATTGCGGAGAGCAGTTTTGATGGCTGAAATGGAGGCAATTATGCTACTTGTGATCAGTAAGTAATCAAAATATAAAACAATGATAATTATATTACCATCAGAATGCTTTAAATACACATTTGGATCTGATATACACCTTTGAAAGTTTTGCGAGAGAAGGAAGGCATCCATCTTGGAATACCACTCTCTTGGGGCCTGTTTTAACCCGTATAGTGACTTCTTTAGCTTGAAAACCAAAGATGGATCAGTGATGTATCCCTTAGGATAATTCATGTATATCTCCTCATGAAAATCTCCATGCAGAAAGGATGACTTAACATCCATGTGATGCACTTCCCAGTGCTTGGATGCTGAAATTGCCAAAACAAGGCGGATGGAGTCCATTTTTGCAACCGGTGCAAAGGTCTCATGGTAGTCCACACCTTGGACCTGAGAGAATCCTTTTTCCATCAGAATTGCCTTATATTTGCAATTTCTTCCATCAGTAGCAACCTTGGTTTGAAACACCCACTTGCATTGAACCAATTTCCTTCCCAGAGGAAGAGAAACTAGCTCCCAAGTAGTGTTTTTCTGAAGAGAATTCATCTCTTCATCCATGGCAACTTGCCATCTCAGATCCTTCTGAGCATGATAGTAAGATTTTGGATCTGAAATAATCATCAAATAGAAATTTTTAGACAACAAATTATCAGGACAAGAGAGCACAATACCTGCTCTTTGGAAATCAGACCGAGTTCTCCTTGGATCATTCGGATTTCCAATGTTGTCTCCTGCGGAGGAGAGTGTCTATCGGGCCCATGTAGGAATATGATTTTACACTTCAGATTCTGATTTATCATCTAATGAGTGCTGCACACTGATATTATAAATCATAGGATCCAAATCAGGGTCATCACCCCCAATTTCATCATCCAAATATTCATTAGAATAGGAAGGAAATTCAACAGTTTTCTCCTTCACTAGTTCCACCTCCTGAAGAGGCTCATCGACCTTGACACTTCTATCGATGATGATATGTTTGGTATTGATATATAGTAGCTTGAAACCTTTAGATTCATCAAGATACCCAATAAATAGACATTCTATTCTTTGCAGTTGCAAAGCCCTTCTTTTATCAAGTGGAATCCAGGCCCATGCAGTGGACCCAAACATCCGTAGGTTCGACACATCTGGCTTGTGTCCAAAGTATGATTTGAAAGGGGTCTTCCCTTTCATGTATGAGTGTGGCACCCTGTTCTGAATGTATGCTACAGCATGCATGGCCTCTGCCCATAAATTTGGAGAAATCTTCTTGGATTCCAACATACAGGTGTTCATCTCCTTGAGAGACCGATTCTTCCTTTCAGCTACTCTGTTCTGCTGGGGAGTGTAGGTAATTGAATGTTGGACCTGAATACCACTTTGGGAGCATATGTGCAGGAAATAATTACTAACATACTCCCCTCCATTATCAGATATCAATATCTTGATGTTAAGCATAGAAGCATTTTCAATCAAGGCCTTCAATTCAGAAAATTTTTCACATACTTCAGACTTATTTTTGAGAAAGAAGACCCGTGTGTACCTTGAAAAATCATCAATAAAATTAAGAAGATACCTTGATCCATTCATGGATGTGATAGGTATCGGACCACTGATATCAGAATGTATCAGCCCCAATATGCATGTAGCTCGGTTTTCCTTCCCCCGATCGAACTTGTGCTCAGGGTGTTTTCCAATCACACAGCCCTTACAAATTTCTGTGGTTTCCTTGATGCCTGGGAGGCCTTCAACCATGGATTTTTTCTGTAATTGCTGCAAATATTTGAAATTAATATGGCCAAACCTCTAATTCCACATCCTACTAACCTCATTTCCATGAGTTAGCATAGCGGTGGGATTTGCATCCGCAACAAAGTGAGAGAACTCATAGGCTTTTGCATGATGGTTTGCAAGGCCTTTAGCAATGAGTTTCCCGAATGAAATTTCTATTATCTCAACATCATTTGTGCAGAAAGAAACTCTCTTAGGCACTCCTGTATGTGTCATCTGATAGAAATTAAGGAGATTCGATGCCAGAGACGGTACATACAAAAAATTTGAAAAAAATCCATTTTCAAGATCAATAGTACCTTGTCCTTCTGAAATGATGGTGGAGTCATCTCCCATGTGGATGGGGATGGATTTGTTGGTATCCAATGATGGAAAGAAGTCTCTTTCAGCCATCATGTGGTTCGAATCTCTAGAATCAATCAAGAGTGCTTTGGACTTTGAAGTGCTTTCCATGAGGGCATGACCTTTTTCATGCTATGATTCTCGATCTTGCTAATCTCTCCTTCGAAAGCTCTCCAGAAGATTGATGTGATTTTTCTCAAGGAGAGAGGTTTCTTCATCAAGCTTCTTCTTCATGCAGGCATGTTCAGGGTGGAATCCCTTCCCGCAATAAGAACACTTGACTTTTTCCTTGCCATGGTGCCCTTTTCCTTTGTTCTTCCTTGAGCCGAAAGACTCATCATGCTGCTGGTTTTCAACTCTAGGTTTAGGAGCATCAAATTTAGTTTCTGGGTTCTTCTGCTGCTTTCCTTTACCCTTCAGATCTTTGGGCCCTGATACATGGAGGGCTTGATCACGGGAAGATCTGATGATCCCCATCTGAACAAGCTTGTCATGTTCACTTGTTAGGGACTCAATGAAGGCATTGAGTGTAGGCATCTTCCATCCAGGGGTTGTGAGCTTCCCCGCACAGAATGTAGAAACAAAAACTGAATAATCAGCCCCAATCTTGGAGAGTATGGTTAGGATGAGCTGATCATCCTCCTTCTCCACTTTGCATTGCTTCAAGAGCAAGACAATATGCTTGAACTTTGTGAAAAAGTCATTCAGAGCCTTGAAATTGGAGGGATGGAGAGACATTAATTAATTTTCAAGTTGGTAAACCATCAAGTCATCATGCTTCCCATATAGAGTTTCCAATTTGTCCCATATTTCTTTTGGATTATTCAATCCTGCAAGATGGAAAAGAAGATCCTAGGAAATAGAGAGGCACAAGAAACCGAAGGCTTCATCCTTCTTGTTCAAGAATCTTGATTTTTCTATGGCTGAACTGGGCTCATCTTCAGTGTCCATGGTGACTCTAAAGATTCCTCTGGAGTGTAGCTAAATGTCCATATCACCTTTCCATGAGTGGAAATTTTATGGAGTCAAAAGATCTACTGAGGAGGCCATCTAGATTTGCTGGAGTGAATGCTTCACCTGTAGAAAACCTGAAAAAAAAAAAAAAGGGCAATGTAAGGTCAGACATCCTCCACATTTTAGGCTTTCATCACACCCAAAATATTCAATCAAGAAATCTTGATCAACAAGTTCTTTACTTTGGGTATTAAGTGGTAAGCCTTGGCTTCTGGTGCAGTGCTGGATTTTTGAGCTATTGCTCAATTTTCATGCAGAAATCTATCAAAAATCTTGTTTTTGAGAGATAGAGCTTCGTCCTGACGTGAGCTTTGATACCATATTAATCTTGCACATTGATATAGGGACTAAACATCAATCTCATCAAGTATTAATCAACAAATAACTCATGAAATGGTGTAATAGGTCTATTGAATGAGTAGTCGCTCTGTATAATCAGATGAAAGAATGATAATACAATACAATGTCATGCTACAAGCATGATTGAATGAGAAATTCAAATCCTCAAGGAGGTCATTTGAATTGAATGAGTGAGTCTATCTTAACTGAATGTAAGCCATAGTCAACACTCCAGTTAACCACTGATCAAAACCCTAATTGACTCAACTGAGCCCTAACTGAAGTCGGAGTGCAATAAATGACTGAGTCTCAATTGAAAGAGATCAGACACATGTCATAGCAAGACAACCATCAAGTGCTAGTGCTTCAGTGACTCCAATGAACCCCGATGAGGTTAACTAAAGTTGAACTGAACATCAGAAGTTGGTGGAGGTGCCCCTGTTGACTTTGTTGACTCCAGTTCATTAATTAATCATTAAATAATCAATTAAATGAAAGGAGGCACCTTCACTGCCCTATTTAACTGATTGTAACCATCAGTTAGCAATTAGGTGCATTAATATCACTCAGATCACCCCCAAAGTGCTTTAGTTAGCCTCCCCGAATGTAGGAGAAGGCTAAGTTAGCCTCCTTGACTGAAGGTAGGCGTGGGTGTGACTGGATGATGTCAATTAATGCTCCATTGATGTCAATTAATGTCAATAATACTTAGGATAGTGGTTTAACTAGGACAATTTGACCAAAATGAGTGTGTATGGTGGTAAATGTCTCCAACAGAATATCCTAGAGCTTAATGAATTAAAACTGCAACTACAAGAGTTTATAGATAAGAATTAGATAAAACCAAGTGTATTCCCTTAAGTAGAACCTACCTTATTTGTTGAAAATAAATACGATACCTTACGTTTAAGTATAGATTACTGTCAGTTAAACATTATGACCATTAAAAACAGATATCCATTTCCCCGCATAGATGATTTGCTCGATCAAATACGCAGAGCAATAGTATTCTTAAAAATAGTGGATAAATTTGCAGTTGTTTTCATATATGGCATACTAATTTATTCAAAAAAAAGAGAACATGATGAACATCTACGAATAATATTACAAGTCCTAAGAGAACACAAACTGTATGCTAAATTCAGTAAATGCAAATTCTTTAAGGATAAAATACAGCATCTAGGCCATGTGATATCCAAGGAAGGGATATCAGTGGATCCTGATAAGATAAGAGAAATAATGGAATGGCTTGTTCCTAAGGGCGTATCGAATGTATGATCATTCATGGGGATTACAAGTTATTACCAGAAATTCATAGAAGTTCTCGAAGATCGCGAATTCCTTAACATCCTTATAGAGAAAGGGAAAAAGGTTTATATGGGATCTAAAATGTGAAGAAATCTTTAATAAGTTAAAAGAATATTAACTAATGCACCTATATTAAAAATAGTAGATCCAAACAAGGACTTTGTTGTGTGCACTAATGCATGCAATGAGGGCCTAGGTGGAGTGGTAATGCAAGAAGGTCGTGTAATAACATACGAGTCAAGAAAGTTAAAAATACATGAAAAGAATTATGCTACCTATGATTTAGAGTTGACTGTTATAATACACACTTTAAAAATGTGGCGACATCATCTAATTAGTAGAATATTCTTATTAATGTCTGATAACATAAGTTTGAAATACTTGTTTGATTGACAAAATATGAACGCAAGGAAAGCAATATGGTTAGTTTTCCTTAGCGAATATGATTTTGAGATTAAACATATAAAAGGGAAAGAGAATAAGGTGGTTTATGCTTTAAGAAGAAATGAAAATCTCAATTTTATAGCTGTTGTTTGAAGATATAAAACAAAATTGGATGATAAGTTTGAAGATGGAGTAAAAATGGACAAATATTATCAAAACTTAAGAGAAAAAATTACAGAAAATGAATCTGAAAATGTAAAAATAGATTTTAGTTTGAATGAAAAAGGTTAAATGTTGTATAAAAACAGATTATAGGTACCTAATGTACCAGAAATTAAATTGTTAATTTTAAATGAAGTACCTAAAAGTCCTTACTCAATACATCATGGTTACCAAAAGATCATAACAATGTTAAGAAAATATTATTTCTGGCCTAATATGAAGAATGAAGTGGTTGAAGATATATATAGGTGTATAGAATGCCAGCATCTTAAGGCTAAGCATCAACACCCAACAAGTTTATTGTAAGCATTACCAATCCTAGATTGGAAATGGAAAATTACTAGTCTTGATTTCATAATGGGACTTCCTAAAAATCGAAAGTAAAATGATTATGTGATGGTAATGGTAGGAAAACTTAGCAAGGAAGTTTATTTTATACCTGTTAAAACTACTTATAAGGCTCCTAATATTGTTGACATTTTTATGAATGAAATATTTCGTTTCCATAGAATTCCTAAGGTAATATTTTTTTATAGGGATCCTAAGTTTACTGGTAATTTATCGAAGTATTTGTTTAAAGGATTGGACACTAAGATAAATTTTAGTATCGCTTATCATCTGCAAACAGATGGAAAAACAGAAAGAGTAAATCAAGTTTTAGAAGATATGTTATAGATGTATGTTAGGGATCAACCAAATAAATGGGAAGAATATATACACTTAGTCGAGTTTTCTTATAACAATCATTGTCAAGATTCAACTAAACTTACTCCTTTTGAAATACTGTATGCTAGGAAATGTAATACTCCCATTTCATGGAGTAATTCGATTAACATATTCATGTTAGGACCTAAATTGTTAAAATAAATGAAACTAAGAGGGAAACATGTACAAAGCAATCTGAAAATTGCATAGGATAGACAAAAGAGTCATGCAGACCTTAAAACAACTCAGAAACAATTCTAAGTAGGTGAGCATGTGTTTCTCAAGGTAAAACCCATAAAAAACTCCTTCAAGTTGGGGAGTTGTGCTAAATTAGCACACATGTATTGTTTACCGTTTGAGATATTGTCAAGAGTTGGACCAATGTCTTATCATTTAGCTTTCCCACCTAATCTCAAAATACATAATGTATTTCATATTTCTATATTTAAAAAGTATGTGCATGATGCTACTCATGTAATCGATTGGAATGTTATTCACGTAGAACCAAAAGGATATCTTCAAGTGGAACCAGGTTGTATCCTCGACAAGAGAGGAATTTTTCTCCAGAATCGCACCATTGGACAAGTAGAGGTGCAATGGAAGCACCTTAGCCTAGATGAAGTACCCTGGAAATTGGAGCGCCATATGCGGGAGGTATATCCAATTTTTTTCCAGGAAAACTCAGATGATAATTAAGAAACATTGAAGACGATGTTGAACTTAAGAGCGGTGTTTGTAACCCACCTAGAACTGAAGACATTTTTATTTTTGAGAAGACCTTACTTTAAAGGTTATTGTAAAGTTTAATGTTGTTGAACAAGGACGGTCAAAGATGATTGTAATTGAATTATTTTATTATTTAATAATTAAAAAAGAAGAGACACCTATCCAAAAAATACTGTTAAAGAGTGTTCACTAACCCACTAAGAGGAAGGATTTGCTGTAGAAGGCCAAAATTACAAATGGCAGCAACAACATTCACTTTCTAGTTGTTGCAGGAGGAAACATCCCTATAATTGTGGTCATGTTCCCAAGAAAAGAGGAACCGAGCATGTGGCTCATTTAATTGCAAAATTGACCCAAAGGCCTAGGAAATCCTATATACACCATTGAATGAGAAGGAGGCTCACTACATTCTAAGTGATTAGAGCCTTGTAGTTTTTCTAGAAATAGAAAAGTTAGGAACACAAGAGGAATTCGTTGAGGGGAAGGAGAGAGTGATTTGCTAATAGTTTATGTCTACAAGTGCGACTGCTAAGTTATAGAGAGTAATGTATAGGATTCTACACAACATCTTTGTCGTGTTGGTTTAGTGAACAAGGTCGGAGGTTCTAAAGAAAGTGATCTTGGCTATTTTAGGAGATGGTTGGGAGGAATGGTCTTATTTGGGTGTTTGTCCATTTCGACAGTTAACAAGTTCTAAGTTGTTCTGGTTATTAACATTAAATTTATTTTATGTTTATATCTGTAGGATTTATGAATGATAAAGATTTTCCAAAAATGATTATTTGTCTCTAATAAGTAGGAAATATTTATGTTTACCTATAAATATATTAGTTCATAAATGCTACTGTTTATACAAAATTTCATAGTAGAATCAGTAGGCTATCTTATTCTTCTTTTAAGAAACAGTATGATAATTTTGTATATGAAGGTAAAAATAAGATATCATCGTTTAAATTAAACAATGAATCTCCTTAAAGTTAGGGCTCACTCTGTTTTTTCCTTTTTAAAATAGTAAATCCCTTAAAACGAACAAACTCTTTGCTTTTAACAATATATATATAGATAGATAGATAGATAGATAGATAGATAGATATAGATATAGATATAGATATAGATATATATAACCTAAAAACACATGACTTTGAGAGACAATAGATCTAGGTTCAAAACCTATAAAGATAATAATATATGTATGTGTTTATAATATCTTCCAAGTATTATCTAATACAACAAAATCGATTGATTGTTTTAATAAACATTCAGTATCTCTAAATTCGAAAAGCTTAACATTTACAAGAAAAATGAACTAGGTTTTAAGTTTTTCAAACTAATAGAGAAGTCGATTCGACCAATCTAATCATATTCCAAATTAAAACTTTGTATAAAATTATAATATGATTTTAAACAAAGTTCATATAAATTAACATTCAAGAAATTTAATACAGTTTACGGGGTTGAAGCCTATAAATACTATTTATTTTTAACAAGAAAAGAATAATAACTGAAATCTACAATAGCAGCATCCAGAACCAACAAAGATAGGTTGTAGTCGTAACTAAACTAACATAAGCCCATATAATAACCCTTTCAAGGCTTATCATTTTTCAACAATGATATTAGTATAGTATTAAATGAATATATATAACCATAATAAATAATACATCTTCCCTAATTAAGAATTATTATAGGTCAAGAGTTCAAAACCCGTAAGGGTAAATCTTTTACAATAAGTTTATAAACAAAATCTATAACAGTCTAACCTAGAACATTTAGCCAATAATGAGTCGTAACCATTTGAAAACCAGTTAGGAAATCTTTGACACAATTTATCGTTTCTACAGAGAAGCTCTATTAGTTAACAAATTTGGAAATGCAGTGGCCTTACGACTTTAAAACATGGATAAATTTTATAGACTAAACTTACATAGTAGGCTAAAAAAACGTCTCACACACTATTTACCAAGTTTAAGGTAATATTCAAGATACACAGAGTAGCCTAGGAAGCGAGGAACAATTTAAATAAAATACCACAAATGCATAGAGAAATAATTAAAATAGTATATCAGTTACACAGAGGCAAATGATAATAAAACAAGGGCTTAAAACCCCAACAAAAATCGTAGTAAGGGTTTATATGTTTCCACATACTCCATGGTCTGAAGGGATTTACAAAATAAAACATTAACTCTGTAATGACAACATCACAGCGCGAGAGCTTAATAAAAACACCACCATAACTCTGTCAAAAATGTGTATACCATCGAACGAAAGTGGGAAAGGGTTGCGCAAGACTTGTATCATCCAGTGAAGTAAAAAAAAAACAAGAGAAACATTGTTCTATCATTTTTCCACACTATATGGACCAATAGAGTTCAAGGATCAAGGTCTTACCAGAACCCACATGCGCCATCTTCGAACCGAATTCATCCAACCCGCGTAGCTTGCTGAAACTCCCTTCCAGACAAACCAACTAAGGTTTAAAACATGAATTTTATAATGATGTTCTAAAACTAAACAAACAAAAATGAAATACAGCTTACCTCAATGGGAGAACTGGACAATGGAAACGGTGACATATTAGCAAGGGAACCCATAACAGGTCGAAAACATGCATTTGTAATGGTTCTGTAACCATTACCATGGCTTAAAAAACTAGAGAAAGCTAAATGCTAGAGTTAAAGACTGGATAGAAGCATGGATATCATGAGATATTAGAATTGATCAAAGAATCGATCAATCGATCTCTATTCTTTCCCACTTTCAATAACCCTGAATTCGTACACAGATTTGTAAGTCTTTTACAGAAATCAGACAAGCATCTAGTTCGTGATTTCATACATTCAAAAAGAGATGAAATTTACACATATAGAATTATGCCGAAACATGTTTTTTCATTCACCAAATGAAACTGTACATACAATCCATCTCAAAACCTGCGTTCTAATTTCTATCAAGCCAGATATATCTTTAGTTAGACTTTCCTTTGTTTCCTATAGGACTTATAGAACTCTTTCTCTGTCTATTTTATTCTATCTATATTTTAATTCCTTACTACCTGTTCTACTATGCCTCGCAGGCTTACCTTTATACATAATTAGAACTCTGAAACCAATTCTGGTTCAGATCCAATAAACACTCAACAATCATACTAAATTAACTCAACTCTATATTATGACTCCCTACCCTAGTTGAGGGATTTTATACATGATTCATCAATTACTCATCACTCACCTAGTGACTCACCTAATTGACTCACCATCTATCTAAAATCAAATAAAACATAGGTTTATTTACAAATTAACGGTTTAGAACCATCAGTTTAGAACTTAAGACCCCTCCTAGGCCTAATCAAACATTTAACAATTTTATTTGAATTGAGAGAAGGCTGCTCCTACATCAGAATCCCCAGGAAGAAAGAAATATGATGTCAAAGTCATAGCCTTCTATATTTAATATACCTGGATTCCAAAATTTATGTTGTAGCTGACACATGACGTCCAGGTCATCATGTTGCTTTGTCTTTGACATCTTCATTTCTCGTGGTTTCCAAATTTTATGTTGCAATGCTCCACTAGCTTTACATTTACATTCTTCCTCTGTCATCTGTTTTCTGTCACTGTTCTATCTATTTTCTTTGCTAATGCAAATATTCATTCTTTTCTCATGCCTTCTTTGAGACATATTCACCATCAGTAACCTTAATTATTCAATCTCCATGTC
The DNA here is from genome assembly GCA_001517045.1 of Pseudotsuga menziesii. NCBI lineage: Eukaryota > Viridiplantae > Streptophyta > Pinopsida > Pinales > Pinaceae > Pseudotsuga > Pseudotsuga menziesii. The sequence continues at coordinate 52,562 of LPNX010651977.1, forward strand.
TAATCTATCCTTTGGCCGGTACACCTGCATCTTCTTTTCCTGAAATTGCTGCTATCCTCTTGACTCTCTGCTGCTATCCACTAAATTATAGAATAATTCAGTGTTTTGGCCTTCTACCTGCTCCTTTTCAATGATGCAATAAAACATTAAACATATATCTTTATCAATCCTTGTATTATTCAACCAATCTTCAAACATTTTTCAAACATTTTTAATTTCTCATCATATTTTCTGAAGTTAGAAAATTCTTCTGTGTCTTCAGTAATCAACCCTGCAATAGAAAATTCATTCAGGTATTGATCACCCCTTTGACACAATATAGTATCTTCTTATGTCATGACAAATTTTCCCTCTCTTTCAACAACACATCTATCCAAATATGCAAGTGTTCTTTCTGGTTCACCTTCATGAGACCAGGTCATCTCATCATTCAATTCCCAAAAAAAATCTTCCTTTGACCCATGTCAAGAGTACATGGATACTTCTCTTCTTCCTTTACCCCTGGGAAAACCTCACAAGTTTTATCAAATGTTACCCCTGTAGATATACACAATTCATTAATTCCAAAAATATTGAAATCTTCATCACTCATCAGCACATTCTTTTGTTGATATGAACTCTCCTAAGAGTTTACGATACTTCCAGCTAGTTCCTCTTCTACATCATCTTGATTATCCTAAAAATCATTTTCAACCAAGAACTCTTTTATCTCAGTCATCTCTTCTAGCAGCTTCCTTTCTTCACTAAACTCTCTCTCCTATAGTCTAAGCTACATGTTGTATACAACTTTTATCCTCCTTCACAACAAAATTATGTTCTATTGTCATGCTTTCAAAAAGAATTTCTCCTCTTCCTTCATTATCGCTGATAGCCCAAGATAATTTTTCAGTTTCTCCTTGCATTATCACATCACTCAAGAGTTCTCCAATACCTGCAAACATACACCAATAATTAGTTTAAAAAACACGAGACTCTGAAGTCCCTATAGATATCTCCTTTGGAATCCTCTTTTTTGTGTTGGTCTGAACACCACATCAACTCCACGCTATCCATAATAGAATTATACTCTGTTATCATGCTTTTGAAAAGTACACTTTCTTCTTCTTCAAACTTCATGACAGTCCAAGGTGACTATTCAACTTCCTCCTTCATCAGAATGAAATTCTGATCCTGCCTTGCAGAAATGTTTCTGCACATTCCCTTCTCTATCTTTACCCTCAGATATTCTTCAATCGACTATGTACTTTCATTAAGTAACTCATCAATGACCTCCTTTTGCTGCAATACTTCATTCCTTTCTGGATTTGAGAGACTATCTTCATCATATTTGACTTCATCAATTTTTAAGATGGTTTCAAAGGACTGCCCATCATTTTCAACTAAACCTGCAATCATAAACAATTCATTAGTCTCAAAAACATAAGAAATTTTGGTTTCATTCAGTCTCACAATCATCTCCTCCATAAGTAGATATGTATCCTTTACAGAATTCATGAGACTCTCAATTGGTCTCTATTTTTCTCCTTCATCATCTTCTCCAAGCACTGGACCTTGTTCAGGTTCACAATATGAAACCTCTATCTCAAATTCAACTTCTCTGAGTCCTTTCTTGAAATCAAAAAACATATTTTGTTGTAGCTTTACCTGTAGTGAATGTCATCTTACCTTCTTTTTCATGATCGAACCATACCTGTAGTTTTGTTCTTTATCAACTTGCATCTGTTTCTCCAAGCACAAAATGTATTTTGCTAATTCTAGCAACTCTCTGTCATCTTCTTGTTTTCTTTTCTCCTTTCTTCTGTTGTGGCTTTTATCTAAACCTATGCAATGACCTTCAATAGTCATTGTCCCTGTTTCCTTCTTCTCTTTGTGAACTCTGTCATGTTCACTTGTGGACTGCTTTCCTAAGCCTCCCTCAACAAGTCTCCACACTTGTCTATTATACCTCAACAAGCTATCTCTCCTTGAGCTTGTCCTTTTGGTATCTCTAGTTCTTCTCATCTAGAATCTTTTGAGCATCTCCTTTGCTCTTTTGGCTTCTACAGGTCCACTTCTCTTTTGAGAACATGCGCTAGTCCTCTCTTTTCCAACCTCTATTGGATTTATGGGGTTTGCCACTGGTTCCTCAATAACTTTTCTGTTCCTTGCTGCTATAAATTCACATAACCATAATTAAATACAGAAATCAATCAATTCATACCTTTAAGACCATCAGTAGTATTTTTCCACTCATACAGTTGGCTGAAAATACCTCCACCATTATCTTCAAAAGATACTCCTCTTCATCAAGAACAGAATTGTCCTTGCGCACAGATCTCCCAGTTGTTACTTATATAATCTTTCATCAATCTACAAGATTGACAAATAATTTCAAGGATTCCTCTTCATTCCTCTATGTCTTAATCAACAATTTTAACCACACATCCTCTGTTTTCAATCAATCCTGATTACCCTCTCACCTGACTTACCTTCTAATACAATCGTTAGTATTCAATTTTAAAATAAATACTGAAATCAAAGATTGATTTACCTTTCATGTAGAATCCCTTAACCTTATTTGCTACAAAATGTTATCAGCATGAATATTCATAAAAACATATCAGACTTATGCTCTAATACCAAATGATGCCAATATGAACCAAAGTACTGTATTCAAATATTCAAATTGGACCAGTAAACCGATTCAAATTATCCCTCCCATGAATAGTTAGGTTCTAAATTAGCAGAACCTCTAAAGTTAGTTTTCTGATAAGCCCTTCCCGCAATACTACCTCTGCAAGTTCAATCCCTGCAATTATGTTTCCGCAATTTCCTTCCCGCAACAGAGTTTCCGCAACTTTGTTTCCGCAATTGCGGGATGTGGGATGCAGGATTCCAAATTTTCCGAACCTTCCTCCTGCAATTCTGATCCTGCAATAGCCTATCCCACAATGTGGGATGCTGGATGCATGTTCACATTTTCCAGATTTTGACTCCCGCAAATCTTCTCCTGCAATATTCTGTCGGCATCATCAATATTCTGTGGGGAGGATCTGGACCACTGATCTTTATTTTGATGCGAATCTAAATTTTGACCGTCAAATCGTCGTGGATCTAGTCTCCATCGTCGATCTAGGCTTTCTTCTAATCATTAAACCTACAAACTTCAAACTTTGATTTTTCTAGATACTTACAGGGATCGATCTATTCGTTTCTGAATCCTGCGACAATTTTTCTCTGCGCATACATTTCATTTACGAAATCCTTCAATTGGATTGATTAACTAATTCTCCCACGCGATTGATTAGAGAATCATTCAATCGATCTCTATTATTTCCAGCTTTCAAGAACCCTGAATTCGTACACAGATTTGTAAGTCTTTTACAAAAATTAGACAAGCATCTAGTCCACGATTTTATACATTCAAACATAGATGAAATTTACACACACAAAATTATGCCGAAACAGGCTTTTTCATTCACCAAATGAAACTATACAGACAATCCATCTCAGAACCTGCGTTATGATTTCTATCATGCCAGATATATCTTTAGTTGGCCTTTCCTCTATTTCCTACAATCCTTATAGACCTCTCTCTCTACCTATTTTATTTTATATATATTCTACTTCCTTACTACCTTTTCTACTATGCCTCGCATGGTTACATTTATACATAATCAGAACTCTGAAACCAATTCTAGTTCAAATCAAATAAACACTCAACAATCATATTAAATTAACTCAACCCTATCATATGACTCGCTTTCCTAATTGAGGGATTTTATACATGATTCATCAATTACTCATCACTCACCTAGTGACTCACCTAATTGGCTCACCATCTATCTAAAATCAAATAAAACATAGGTTTATTTACAAAGTAATGGTTCAAGACCATCAGTTTAGAACTTAATACCCCTCCTAGGCTTGATCAAACATTTAACACTTGGATTTGAATTGAGAGCAGGATGCCCCTGCATCATAACCTCTCCTCACCATTAACTATAAAGAGAGGGGAGGGATAGAGGACAGGGGAAGCAATTTTGGAGAGAAAGGTCTGTCCTAGATTGTTAATGGAATGTAGGGATTACTATTTTCTATAAAAGTATAAAACTATAGTAGGTCAATTAAATGATCTAAATCCTACGTACTAATTTCTTTTTTACTTATGGAATTTTGGAGCTTTTATAGATCCCGGAAATAGAACCATTTTTTGACATAGACCTATCGACAGGGCTTCACACTCTGTCGACGTCCCTAACTCAACGATCTCCATGAGAACCGACCCAAACAGGTTTTACCCTGTCCAGCAACACCTGCAAAGTAGATGAAGTCTCACCCGAGATGTTCGAGGGAGAACCGTCAGAACCACATTTCCATAGTAAGAAGGATGGGTTTTGTGGATCTACTATTCAGCTATCACAACATTATACAGAGATCCATACAAGGGTTTTACATCACTTATTCATCTCATAACCTAGTGGATCGCATCAATACATTAGATCGCAACATCGAGTTTACTCATGAACAGATCAATCACCATGACATTATTCAAAAGATAGAAACATCACATCATTCATAAATAAAAGACATGTTGCAGTAGTAATTAATTCACATCGCATCCTTCAACACAGAAAAATAAGAAAGACACAAACAAAGTGTTTCCATCAACATTTGTCATGTCATACTACTCTTCGCATCAAAACAGGTTCCCATAAATCATTCATAGTAGTGATATATATCAAAAGGATCGATCTTATACAGAGGTCAAGAAGATCATACAATCATGTTCCGAATCAAAACATTATCTATTGATCCACTTCTTTGTTGTGATTTCTCAACATTACATTCATATTTCTATTTATAGGCTTGCACCTTTTACAAAATTGTCCAATTTAACTGACTCATGTTGGTTTATCCAAAAATACTGAGGGGGGGGGTGAATAAGTATTGTCGGTTTTTACTTTAAAATACACAAAATCAACAATCGAAACAAAGTTTTTATTGTGGAAACCTCAAAAGATAAAACCACCAACACAAACTAATTGATAAGATGAATTTACAAAATTGTTTATCTGGTGCAATAGAAAGGATTCAAAACACACCCCAGATTTTTCCTGCAACTACAGACTAGGATGTTGCAACACCCTTATAGTTTTCTTCCTGCTTCAACATACAAGGGTGCTACGAACATGGGGGGTTCACTCAATGAACTTGTTACATAGCATGATCATTCGTAGGATATTAAATAATATCCCTAATTTCACTAAATATTGGAAAATGCCTCCTAAAATTGGATTGTTGAACCCCCCTCTCAATATACCTTTCCAATTAAGAAAACCCCTAGTTTCCCTAGATATTGTAGGTGTCCACTTTTATCAACCCATTTTAATACCCCCTTTATATCATATTATTAAGTTGTAAGAAGAAGAAGCCATAATGCGTCATAGTATAAGAAAACAAGATGATAAATAAAATAATAGCATAATGCTAATAATGATCCAACCGAAATTGCATGGGTGACTAATCAATTTGTAGCTTCGGATAGTGGAAGAGCTGACAAAATTGTAATGGGGATTGCAAAATGCGTAAAAGGAAACCCAATCAAGAGATCAATGTAACTAAGAATGTAAAAGACTAATAGTCCAATAGTGAGTGAAATGCTTAGAATATATGAGAATTGCAGATGTTTCACACCACAACCTTCTAATCTATAATTTAATATCATGTAAACTTAAAATATAGCCATATAGCTAGTGTTTTCTATAAAGCTTAATAAATTAAAATCCATAAAAATGCAAAATTGAAACCCTTTCATGGTTGGAATTCCCTACCTTCCTATCAAAACAAACATTATTGACGTTTAAACCCAAATGAACATAGAAAAATTTATCTTACTTTCTGATAACACCATATGATCATGTTAATAACTTGGACTTGGGTCATACCCAAGATGCAATGAATTTCCTTCACTTCCTCTACATTTATTCTAGCAATCAAGGAAATTAACAACATTTAGTTCCCTTTTCTTAGGTTACATCTAGTTTTTTTTTAATCTCTAAAGGATATGGAAAAATATCTATTGTTAAGTTTCAAGCAAGCAAGAGTTGTAAAGATACACAGATGATAAAACTTATATGATACCATTTCATGGTAACGATGACACATAGGATATGTAAATAAGGACTTATATTTTCACCTATGTTTATGTTAGTCCAATACAATATTAAGATGGATGTCTTTCATATAATAATTGAAATTACAATTATGAATGTGCCAAACATAATTCAATCTAACAACTACTCATAATTGGCGATGTGAAAATGTCAAAGAAGAATACACAAAGTTGAAAGAAATAATTAGGCAAAAGATATTGATCTAACGTTTCTTTGTTCCCATGAGCCAAGAAAGATTTATCTCAATTTTTATGGTTGTAATGGAGCAAGGTTTGATTGAATCTCAATACCCACCCAAACCCCAACCTAAAAAATGAAGAGTTAGGTATTTTACTAGAATGCCTACAAAAAAATACAATACAATTGTTCAACTTCAGAAAATATATATAGTATTTCCTCTCATTTTTCTTTTGTTATGAAAAATGAGAGAGAAGACTATATATATATTTTTAAATTTCCTTTTTAATGAAAAATGAGAGAGAACTAATATTTCATTTTTAAATTTGCTAATATTGTTCAGCCTTGATTTTTCCATTGACTTCTCTTTACAAACAACAAAAATACAAAAAATGAATGAGAAAAAAACACAAACAATAGCTTTAATTAAATTATGATAAACCATAAAAAGTTATGCATTTAATGACATTTCATAACTAAAATATTCTATTGATTGCAAAAATAATTGAAATGTACTAACCTTTAAAGAAATGTGAATTCAACATCTGAGCATATGATAAGGTTGAAGCATTACTCAAAATTCATTTTCCCATTCTTTTTCATCATTTGAAACAATTACCTAAGAAACATACACGATAAGATTAGCATACTTACAAATTGTATTCATTGAAAAATTAATTTGCATATATTTGTTTCATTTAATGAAATTTTATTTAGAACAAGAATTTCTAGGTGAAAAATCACCCCATAATCAAAGATAGAATAAAATCCATCTTTAATATTTTGATGGATGAGAGAAGATATACCATATTATGAAGCAAAATTTGTATATTCAAACATTTTGATATTGAATACTTGAAAAAACAATTTAAAACAACAATAAAATAGTTAGAAAAGAATATTAATATATTTACAATAAGATAACATTTAAATAGTAAACACTTGTAAATTAAGAAGAATAGTATTTTATTGTATAATATATACTACCCATGGAAATCATTATAACAAAGTATATATACATAAGTGAAGGATAAAATAACCATACTTGATAATAAAGAGAATGACTTTACTCATAAAAAATAATAGAACACAACACAAAGAGGAGGGTTGTTAATGGGTTTGAAATTCATTTCATATATAATGAAAAACATTTAATTAAATGGTGGTATTTGATGTCGTTATTATAACGAATATCATAACCATCTATCGAAACCTTTCAATAATAAATGAATAGTTTGAGACATGAAAAGAACGTTGATAAGACTATACATATAGCAAGAAAAACATATTAATTACCCACATCCAAGACATAAATTTGTAAAGACCAAAAATAGCATGTCAGCTATTACATAAAAAATGGAACTTTGTAAAGTCCTTATGTAACTAGCACAACCACATTATTAAAAGTGCTTGATATACATGGATGTATGTCATTTTCCACAGTTTAAACTTGTTTATTTGGCCCAAAAAGAGACATCATTTTATAAATATAGGATTTTTTTTTAATTATTGTTTTACCATATACAAAATTTGATTATATTGTTTTATTATTTAAAAATAAATTTATTTATAGTGAAAAAACACACTCTATATAAAGTAATTATATAATATTTTATTATTATTTTTGTTTAATCTTTAATTTGCTTCAAATCCATCAAAATAACCCAAAACTTAAGAAAAAATGCATTATGATACATATTAATTTTGAATTAAAAAAATAAAAATTTTAACAAAATGGAAATATTGTTAAATGCTAATAGAGTAATTAAATTTAGTTAAAAAACTAATTTTAACTTGCCAAATGGAAAGAATGTTAAAGCTAATAAAGTTCTTTTAGGTTAGCTTTTGTTTTTTAGCTCACTTTTTCAATATGGTTTCTATTACCATTTGTTGGTTCTATTCTTATATTTAATAAAGTTCTTTTTAGGTTAGCTTTTGTTTTTTTCTCACTTTTTCAATATGGTTTCTATCACCATTTGTTGATTCTTCTCTTATACTTTCTCATGTATATGTTTTACTTCCAATATATATAATAACACCATCAAACATAAGCTTACTACACTTTGCTTCACCTAAAAGCATTATTTCACTTTGCTTAACTTCCTTGAATATGTATTATCACCACAAGTTCAAAATCCTAACTGACTTTATATTTGATGGGCATGTGCATTTCTACATAAACATAATGGTTGTTTTTATAATAATGGTTGTTTTTATAATAGGGAAAAATGCACTTTGTAAAACTTAAATTTCACTATTCTCTAAGGAAAATGGAATCCACTCATTTACAAGATTAATATGACATATCATATTATCCAATATTTTGGAGTGCTTTTCAAGGTTATTTTCCATAATTATAATTTGTCCAAAGGTCATGCACACTCCTATACTCTAAATCTTGGTTATACTCTAAAGTCTAAATCTAACTCTTCTTACATTTGATGGTTATAATCAGGGATCAAATTTGAAGGGTAGGGTCCCATTTCACTTTGAAGGGATCCAAAAACTTGAACCCTTTTATGTTGACATGTACAAATAAATCATTCTTTTCATTTGAAAATGTACTAAGTGTACACTAAATTTTCAATAATTTTTTAAAAATAGTGTTTAGAAAAAAAATGACAATAAAAAGAAATCCCAAGTGATTCAACATTTGCATGGATTTAGCGAGGTAAACCATTTACATAATGATTTATCACATCCAAATTCTTTTTATGGGGGATTCCTCAATAGTTATTATAGAGGAGGAGAGACTAAAATAAAGGTTGAGAATGAAGAACATGTAGGGGTGATCGAAGATGAGGTTGGGAAAAAGCCCATTTAGAAAGAGATTGGTGCACTTGTATTGTTAATGTGAACATAGCGATAACCATTAGGATTATTGATTTTTTGTATTGCATTGTTATTTGGCCTATTTATTTTGTGAAAGGAAATGTTTGTTTCCTATCATGGGAAAGTGATTAGAGTAGTTGAGAACTATTTGTGACCTTATTTGAATGCATAATATGAAATTGGGGATGAAAGTAGCCTCATGGGGTACTAAAGCTTATTTGTGTCTAGAATTGTTTTGAGAAGAGCTCCACTACTAGAAGTGTTATGTTACAAGGCCAAAAGAGATTAGTCATTATATTCCTAAAATTAATAAAAAAAACTAAAAAGATGATTTTTGTCGAGTGCCAACGTATCCACCTAAACCTAGTGTACTTCTAACATTGTACATCCCTTGGAGATTTAAATTGTTGATTATTATTGGGACCACTTGATCATTACCATAACCAATGGTTTAAAAAAACAACATAAAAGTAAAAAATTTAGAATAATAACTTTTCCATGAAAATTTTTACCTTACCTATTTTGAAATGAACTTTTCTACATGCTATTAAAATAATTGTATTATTATCTTTCTAACTAAAAACATAAGTTTTTTCCAATCCACATTTCCATTAAGAGCAAAAAAAAAGTTACTAATTCCATCACAAAGCTAATTGATTGTTTGTTCATATGGACCCAATTCGTGAGTAACTATCCATTCAATTTCAAACTCCACCTAATCCCTAAGCATGATCTTCACCATAATAGGCCTAAGTATTATAACACTTGAAAATTATCCTTCAAACTTTAGTCTCGAGTCGACTAACATCTAGATGTCAAATGAGATGGATTGATAGGGATTCCCATTTCTCTTTTCAAAACTTGGTGCATATAATTATTATTCAAACACATTGAAAAAGAATCCTTCAAACTACAATGTGGATCTTACTAGTATCTGGATCTCACACGAGAATAAGTTTGAGAAGGATTCCACAGTTATCTTTTCAAAATTCAATCTTATATTTATGTGAAAAGGTTAGACAAAAAAAAAGGTTATTATACACTGTAATCTCTTTGTGAACCTTACATGATTTAAAATAGTCATTTTGACAAAAAAACATATTTACAATCTCTTCTTTTAAATTCTGGGTTGATAGGTTTGAGGAGTGGTATCCAAGGTAATTGTAGACTCCATTTGATATGTCGACTGTTGAGGCCTGGAAAATCGCAGGCAACAACAGCAAGCGATTCTCCCCAGTCAACGTTCCCAACTAGCCCATGACTTTTTGGTATAGGGAATCCGTCCGGTTTGCGGTCCGGCTACCGTAGGTCAAAGTAACAAACCAAGGTTTTACCAGTTGTGGCCCGGTCCACCATGTATTTTTGTATTTTTGTATTTAAGTATGATGTGCACATGCCTAATTAACCATGTAGGGTGATAAGGATGCAAGGGGCAGTCACAACGTGATGCCTAGGTTCTTACCTCTCGTCTTAGCACTCACAAGCATCTCAGTCACATATGCAGTAATGAAATAAAACTAGCTATCTATATATTTATCCCCAAGGAGAAAACTATAACTTAATTATGAGTAATGTGTATTGTGCATGCATTATAAAGAGAAATTACAGGTAGCTGATGTTTCTTTCTACAACACATGAACGATTAAATATATTTCAACAATCAGATAGCCAATTGTTTTATGAACAGCATACATTGCTCATGGTGGTAATTCCACAAAATAAACCAGAAATCATTTAAACAAGAACATAGGTTCTAAGAGTTAGAACGATCTCACGGTTAATGGACAAAAGATGGAAAAACAAAATAGTTCATCTTTCCGCCATCCATAGCATAACATTTGAAAGTCCCACCAATCTTTCTCCTACAGGAAAACAATTACTCTTTATTGCAAAAAAAGTAGTTCTTCTTACAATATCATTTTTTGTCTAACTGGGAAAAGCCCCTTTTTTCCCTCTAAGTCTTCTATATTTATACAAAAAGGGAGAGACTGTTGGGCTGCCCAAAGGTAACCCTTGGGCTTCCCAACTTTTCGTTTCCCAACATTTTAATTTTCCTCAAAGATTTACAAAATCATTACAAATTACAAAACGTGACCAATCCTTTACGAGGAGGGTCCCACTTGGGCATCTAGAAATTTATTCCACGCCGATGCTTCAGAGGTGATGCCTTCAAAGGCACAAGGTTCCAGAAACTGAATGTTGATCTCAAACTTCGCAGCCTGATTCTTTATAGCCTCAATCCTGGCTGTGCTCAACCGAAGCTGATCTTCCAGAAGCTGTACATTGATGGCTGAATGATCTACTTCACTTCTCAAGATCTGATCATCCAAGGCTTTGATATACTGTACTTTCGCTTCCTCCTCCTGATATCTCTTCTATAGCATCTCCAAAAATGCGTTGCGGTCCGGGAAAACCTCAAGCCTCTACTTGGCCTCTACTTGGCACCGGTTGTAGGTAATAAGGAGCCTTCTAAAAAACTCTGTGCATGCTCCTTTCGTCTTTTTAATGTCTTTCTTGAAATCCTCCACGGTATTTATAGCAAATTCCAATAAGTCATAATCCCGCTTGAGGGCCTGTTGATCCTTTGCTGGCAGCTCTGCTGGAGTTTCTTCATTGTTTTCCAGCCTTGCCATTCTTGCAGTCAGGACTTCAAGGATGTCTTGAGATCTATCAACGAAATAAGAGGTCTCCAAAATTTCCTCCAATCGGTTATCTATCTGCAACACTTTGCACCTCTCTCCTTCTATAGCATTTTGTAGCTGCAACATCTTAGCCTTCTGGGCCAAGACATGCTCTTTGAACGGTTGGAGGTTAACCTGCTGCTCCCTTGCTTTCTCCAGATCAGTTGTTAGGGAAGAAATATGCTCTTGATGTTTCTTTTCCTGTTCTTGGGTGTGCATCTCACTAGCCTCCAAGATGATCTTTTGCTACTCTTTTAGCTCTTCTACCTTTCCCAGCAGCTGTTCCTTCTCCATCTTTAGCTCTTGATATTCTTTCTGCACTTTCTCCAGGCACTCCTGCATAGTTTCCCTAACTTGTCTCTCCACTTGGAGGAGCTTCAGTTCATTCTTTGAGGCTCTCATCTCTTCTTTCATGTCCTCATACTTTCTTTTCAGACTATTGCTTTCTTCTCTTGCTTTTCTCAAGGTGCCTTTCAATTGAGCAGAGGACTTCTTGGAGAGCTCCAAGTCTGTCATGATCTTGTCCACATTATCCTCCGAAGCTTGAATTAATGCAGCTCCTGCTCTGATGGTGAATCTTGGGTCTCGGTCTGTTCCCAACACAACGGGCGTATCCGTTATCATTTTACTAGGCAGACCTCCTGTTTCAACCTTCCTCTCTGTTCTCTTTACTATCCTCTTTGTCTCCCTATCATAGTAAACATTGTTGAAATCAGGGATTTCTTCACCCACCTTCTGTACAAAGGGTACCAGCTTGAGTGTGGGGACCATGGGTATGCTGGCAGTAGGTACTTTTGGGTCCTGAACCTTGGGGTTCTCCATGTCCTGGATCTGCCCTCCAGCTGTGTCAGAAGCTGACTGCTCTATCTGTGTCAGCTTTAGCCTTTCTACTTCTTGCTTTTGGAGCTCCTCATCAAGCTTCTTTTTCTTTTCTTCTTCTTCTTTCCTCGCATCTTCTTCAACTTTTCTAGCTGCCTCTTGCGCATATTTTCTTTTCTCTTCTTCTTCTGTGTGCAGCCACCCTGCAGCTTCTTGTGCCAACCTTTGGGCTTCCTCATTTCTTCTCTTGGATTCTTCCTCATCTTTTACTTGTTCATCTCCCTTCCCACCTTTGGTGGAGATCTTCTTCTTGAACCTCCTCCTCAAAGCTGTTATGTTCAAGGCACTTCGAAAGACAGATTCTTCCCTATCCCAATGGTGGCTGTACTCAAAGTGCACGTTGTTCTCTTTGTAATGCTCAGCTACTTTCCCGCAGGAGTCATTTCTATGAAAAGGCATCTCGCCAAAATGAAACCTTTCCAACTCTTCTACAAATTCATCAATTTTCTTCACCCTAGTGAACCTGTAACTTCCTAACTTGAAGGGCAAAGGAGGATAAGCAGTCTTCTTGTGCTCGAACAGAAATCTCCCTATGCCATCCAAGAAGACTTGCCTGACTGTCTCCTTGGGAATGATGTATTCAGTGGCGTACTTGGGCAGCAGGGTGGGTGCTCTTGAACCTCCAAACATCCTGAAGTAGAGGCCATCTTCCCTCAAATAATAATCTGCATACTCCTCCATTACTTGCAATGCCTCCTCTGACATAAAATCACACTCCGTCAGGAAAATGAGTGTGTATAAGGGCATGATGAAGTGTTCACATACTTCTCAGTAATGGTTGTGATACTTGTGTGCCCACAGTGGTTTATAGGCAGAATAGACAAGCATTCTTTCCCTATCCCAGATGCACCTGAGGCCGGGGAAAGGCTGATTGCACAAGATACAGTCAACAAGTATGGAACTCATATAGAATTCAGACCTCTTTTGGGACAATCCTCCCAAAGCTGAGGCCATGCAAGCTGAAAGACTGTTCGAGACAATGCTGGCCCAGTTGAAAATAGTCCCCTGTGTTGCAACATAAAAAATGATGGGCATCCATTCCAGTTTGAAGAACCTACCATGGGCTCTCCCAAAAACTCTATTAAGCATTAAAGCTATGAACCTATATGGGGTCCTTAAGCTTGTTGTATCATAATCACCCGTCGACCTATTCCTGAAATGTTTTCCAGGCAACAACACCTTTTTAAGAGTCTCAACAAGGTCCATTCTAACATTGTTCAGCTAATCATCAGATAAAAATACTTGTGCTTCTGGCAGGTGGTAGGCCAGAGCTACATATCATGGGCTATAGGCAGCTTAGCCCTATTTTTCAACATTTTCCAGGATCATTGTGGTGACATATTCCTGGGGCAGAATCCAACCGATTACTTCAGAGCATGGGAATAGCTCTGGTCTGGTGGCGATCTTCATCAGTGAAGATCTCTCTATGTTCGCATATATGGATTCTTCTTCCAGGCCCATATCCGGCACCTCTCGACGTGTAATCAGCCTGTAAATCTCTCCCCATTGGTACTCGGGTTCCACACCAGATATACACTTAGTGTCTTCATATATGTATTCTATTTTGGTGACAACTTCCACTTCTGGCTCCTCCTCCACCACAGGGGCCTTCTTCTTTTTCCTCTTCGACATTGTGATCTCTGAATCTTCCTGATATACATGCAATTATCACCATTAACACATTCGTGACCCCGTTGTAAACATTGAGACAACATGTGCAGCATTCTACTTTATCTATGTTTACCCTGACAGCAATTAGATAAATGCAGTAAAGATATGCAAGCTAACACCGATATCTGCTACCACAACAATTCTATCAATAACATCGAGTCAGAAAAACAAATCTATATTAACATGAAAGAAACTTCGGCTCTCTGTGGGCGCCATGGTCGTCGCGCTGCGTGGGAAGGACAATGGAAAAAATTCAAGCTTTTCAGCAGTACTTTAAAAAAATACTACCCATGCGATTCTGACCAATAAAATACATGTAGTAACATATCTTCTTCCACCGGTTTGGGGTTCGAAACTGAGCGCGAATGGGGTCGCGCGGAACCGTGTAGGCAAAAAAAAACAGCTGGGGTTTTGATGAAGCAGGTAGCATGAGAAAAAAGGGGGAGAGGGAGACCATTACAAGTGCCACAAGAAGGCTGTGAAAGCCTCCCCCTGCAAAACACTATCGCACAAGGCGGATTGGTGCAGACAGCGTAACAGTCGTCTGCACCAAACCCCCTCATTCACTAATCGCAGGGTCGCATGACAACCGGTGGTGGGGAAAAACTACTCTATGGGTCAAAATTCCCCCCTCCCCAACCGCGGACAGTAACGCCACAAAAAATCCCCAATATAGGCATGTAACTTAACGAGACAAGGGAAAACAACCGGGGAAACAAACCACCGTAGAAAACAACCAACAGTTCGAACGGACTGGGAAAATGCGACGAGGAGCCTACCTGGAAATACAGCGTGGATGGCGTGTAGAAGGGCGGTCAAGATTCCACAGTCAAGCCACCTGGACGCGGGTACCGACAACGGGATCCTTCGCTGTTCATGAGAACGACACGTACGATAATGACAGCTCGCGGCAATCGGGAACGACAATAGTCAAAAATCGAATAGAATAATAGAACCCTCAACCCCATATATATAAATTCAATGATGGTGGGTGAACAATAGACCGGACAGTGGAAGACAAGTAGATTGGAAGTCAAAAGCATAACTTCTTCCGCAACGTCGGATGACCAAAACGCTAACATATCCGCAGGGATAACCAAGAAACCAACAATAGCGCGTTGGAGCTTTAAAGCATCGGAGGTCGAAATTATATTTCTTTCCACAACGGCGGATGGCCAAATCACTAATCCATCCGCGGAGACATACACAGCCGAACCTTGGAAGACTAATCGTCGGGTCAATAGTGGAAACGAGAGCCGCAACAACGGAGCCGTGAAGGATAAATCAATCCGCAACATAAGGTCTGAGTCGGAAGACAAACGACTAAACATCGGAAAGGTTAGCGCTTCTTTCATCCGCAATGGTGGAACCGTAAAGGATATCATCGTCCGCAACGACAGAGTTTTAAAACGACTTAGCCGACCGGAAAAGATAAAGCTCTCCGCAGCCGCAACGGCGGAAGCCCACGACTTACGGGATCGACGAAAATAACAAAGCAGGAGTCAAAAGCCAAAACATTAATCGGAAGAGTTAGCAGTTTACCGTCCGCAACTGCAGAGGAAGAAGAAATAAAAGTTCCGATGCAAAACCAAAAGGCAACCGATGTGAAAACCAACGTATCGGTAATAACGTCGAAGTCAAGACCTGTTATTTCTCCGCAACGGTGGGAGCTTCAACCAAACAAACTTCCGATTCGAACACTTGAAACTCATTCAAAGGCATAAAAAACCAAAGCGGATCATTTTAGGTATTAGCAACAATCTTTCTTGAAGAGTCATTAAACCAAATCAAAGAAGAAAATCAAACTAATCTAAGCAAAAGGAGGGTCCCGAAATTTTTTTGAATTTTGGGAAAATGTTGCAGCTGCAACAGTCGACATTACAAACATTTATCAAGGTTCATCATCAAGACAATGGGTCGAGTTGAGTGATGGATAATGATTTATTAATATATATTTAACAACACATTTCAAGAGAAAACTAGGAAATTGATAATGCTGACTATATAACTAAGGCCAAAACCAAACCGTAAAAATGTTAAGCTAGATAATAAGGAATTCTAAGTTGTGATGAAAACAAACACCCTAAATTGCTACAATGATTCTAAACGTATAATAGAATAAAAATCTAAATCTAAAATTAATAATATTAAATATTTTTCTTAATGAATAAATTGTGAATTACTTAGTCTATTTTTTTATAAACTATAGAACTAAATGTAATATCTAATTTTAACCTAGAAATACTACAAATTTTTATATAAAAGAATAATTTAGAGAATTTTTTAATAATCAGTGAGTTATTAGTCATAACCTAGGAAATATTTATTGTGAAAGCGTAGCCTAAATTATCATATCTCATTTACTCTAGTATAACATGAAAGACATAATTCTACTAAAAATTTAAAATTAATCTACAACTTAATCGTGTATTGCTATCTAATATTTTTATAATAAAATTTAACCTGGATTTCATTAAAGAACGGTGGAATAATTGAACAAAGGCATCTTTTTTAACAATGTAAATGAGGTCAATTATGGTAAAAAAAACGTGTTTGTTTTAACAATTCATCTCTTTAATTATTTTCATATTCAAAAGTAATTTTTTTAAATTTTTTTTGTCTATTATAAAATATAGCTTCTAGTCAATTTCCAATGCACACAAACTTATTGGAAATTGGAAATGAAAAGAAAGTCATTTCGAAGTAATAAGTGCGTACCCCAAAGGAATAGTCATTGAGACTAGTCACAATAGTAAGAGGGAGATATATCCATCTAGGTGAAATGAACCATGAGAGACATGTTATCTTACTTATGTAATAACAAACTCTCCTCTCGCTATATATTGTTTTCCGTTCCTATAGTTCCTATAATGTAATGAAATTGTGCATCCAGACTATATATTCATGAACTATTCATGAACAAATCTATCTATCCATGACATATGAAAGAGTAGGTGAGTAGGTAGACTATAGTAAGGTAGGGAGCACAAAGCAAGAACCAAAGTCAATACAAATTGAAATGGTTTATGTCCAATGCATACATTGCATGTTCTTATCCATGTGGCCTCCGTAATGTAGGGGTTATTCTCATAAAAGTAAATACCTTCTATACCCTTAATTATATAAATCCTATAAATTGGAAATAAAATAAAAAAATCATTTCCATGTATCTCCAATATTGGCATCTTATCATGGCTATTTTATGGAAACACTTCAAATTCTCCAACAAATATCAAGTATTTTAAAATTTTGATTTTAATGTCTTTTGTTCTATTATGGTTTATGGATTTTGGATGCACACAAACTAATTGTAAATAAGAAATAAAAAGAAAATCATTTCCACCACCTAAATATTTTAGGAGCAACAAATATTTATTCAACCTCCTAGAGCCCACAACAAATGACTATAACACACACTCGATTATTGTGTGGAAACCTATAATTCACATCTCTAGTGTCCTCACATGATTCACATTGGAAACCGTTGGGACATCTTCCGGCATTCATGTCATGTAGCAAGATTTCATACAAATATGGAGAAACACGTGCAGATACAACATTATCATTATTTCACCTTATGCAAGTCCATACATATATAAATCAGTCTCTAATCTCCTGGTCCCTAGAGCATATAGTTTATTGAACTTAGATAAGGGACAACTCTGTCAGGTCGATGAAAAAGCCGGTCGTTAGGTCGTTGATAAAATAAGGCATTGGATTTTGGAAAGACCTTTGAATGTAGGATTGATTGCACTCGATGGCAGCTCTATTGGTCAAGTGTGATTGGGACTACCTAAAATAAAAACCCCATAATGTAATCATTAGAGGAAATTTCAACTCAAAATGGGCCTCCTAAGGAAAATTAATAAAATAATAGTTAAAATAATAAAATTATATTTATTAATTTTGGAGGAAGAAAAGAAAAAACTACTTTTTTTGTTCGTATTTTCGACATATCTCCCTGCATTTTTACTCAAATTTAAATTGAGAGAGCTTGTTAGATGCGGAATTAAATTTAGCATACAATGAGTACCCACTAGGCATACTTTTGGCGGGCCCTACTACCCGAAAAACAAGAAATACCTAAAACAATGTGATGATGATGTCTTCATCACATTTTTTTAGGTATTTCTTGTTTTTTGGGGTACCTAAAACAATGTGATGATGCTGAATTAAATTCTACATCCAACGAGCTCTCCCAATCGAAATTTGAGTAAACACGTAGGGAGATATGTCAAAAATACGAATAAAAAAAGTAGTTTTTTTTATGATACCTATCCCCAAATTTATATCAAAAAATTGTTTAAGAGGTGCTCCCTTTTTTAATTTTAAATCATTTTGATTGGCTAATACATGATGACATGGAATTTGTATTATTTTTGGAAGGCCCATTTTAAATTGAAATTTTCTCTAATGACCTAATCCTTTCAGGTATCAAATCATTTTATCAACCCTAAATTCAACATCTATTTTTAGAATTGAATCATGTTCTCCCTAGATGCTCAATTCTAAGTGATCAAACAAAAGCCCCAACTTTAGGTGGATTATGGATAGTGCCTCTAATGTATATCGAGTTTATCACCCAATTCAAAGTGATCAAACAAAATCCCCAATTTTAGGTGGATTATGGATAGTCCCCCTCCAATCTATATCAAGTTTATGAGCCCTATCAAAAAGGTTAAGTATTTATTAGTCCACTATAACGAAGAGCTTAAAATTATCCAACAAATATCACTACAAGTTGTGTTTCTAGTGTCTACTATAGTCAACAAGGAAAACGAATCATAAACACATGTTTGGGACGTTAGTGATAGCGAGGCTGTTGAAATCATGTTCTTTTCTAGCTCAATGCACTCCCAGTCCCTCATTCATGAACGCCCGTCAAGGGATTACCTTGTTTAGATATATTGGTAGACAAATTTTGCTTCTTGTTGCCATTATTAGAAGGATGACTCGAAAATAGAGGGGTGAGAGTCTACACCATTTATAGTGTTGGTTGTTAAATATTTTATCCATTCAACCTTTGGATTTCATTAAGGAAATTGGAATAATTCAAACACTTGTATTCAAGTATTTTTTTTTCTTTCAACCTAATGTTTACAATTCACAGAAAATAAAGAGCATTGATAGATTTGGAACTCAAATATCAAGCTCTTTGTGCTTGCTCCTCCACCGAAACAAAGTTGTGGTTTTAGCCTATGAAAAGTATACATTATTTTGGTTTTGATTTCATTTATATATTGGGTTTGTTAAGGTCGCATCTATTGAGTATTCGATACTTAGTTTGGAATATGCGAGGTTGCATAATACATTACAAATTTCAAACAACATTTTGGATGGAGAAATTTTAGGCCATTATATTTATAGCATGAGAAGGAACTCCAACAAGAAACACATTTAAATTTTCTCCACATATAAAACACTACACAAGTAAAAAATGTTGTACATACCTATAAATTCGCAACAAGCAAGTCAATAGCTTAGCTCTACAAAATCTTCTGGAGGAAACAGAAATTAGGGAGACATTGAAGCATGGAATTGGAGAGTTGAGAGTTCGAGTCTCGACCTCCGATTGTCCTATACCTGTAAACCCAGGAGAATTTTTTTTTCTCCCATACACTTCACCATTCTCTTTAAGTTTGGGGAATCAAAATCCAAACTACCCAATGTTCTACCTTTGCTTCTATTTATGAATCTGTCACAGTAATCTAGGGACTAAAACACAGTCTCACATAATATTTTAGACAATTAAGCATGAAAATGACATAATGGTGCTGCAATTGGAGTAGCAGCTCTGTATAATCAAATGAAGAATGAATAATACAATACAATGATCATGCAAGGTGCATGAATGCCAAAACAATTCGAATTTCCAAGGAGGTCATTTGAATTGAATGAATGGGTGTAGCTTAACTGACTGTAAGCCACAATAAACACACCTAGTTAATCAACCGATCAAATCCTCATTGACTCAACTGACTCCTAACTGAAGTCGGAGTACAATGGATGACTGAGTCTAACTAAAAGTAGCTCAGACACATGTCACTGCATGCCAACCAACAAGTGCTAGCACATCATTAACTCCAATGAACCCCGATGAGGTTAACTAAAGTCAAATTGGTCATCATAGGTGGTTGGAGGCACCCCAGTTGACTCCAGTTCATAAACATTAATAAAAATAATCAATATAATGAATGGAGGCACCTTCACCACTTAGATTAACTGATTGTAACAATCAGTTAGCAATTAGGTGCATTTATGACACTCAGATCACCCCGGAGTGCTCCCTGTTTGAAGAAGGAAGCCTAGTTAGCCTCCCCGAATGAAGGAGAAGGCTTAGTTGGCCTCCTTGACTGAAGGTAGGCATGGGTGTGCTCATGCTGATGTCATAGTGTGCTCATCTGATGCCGATTAAGTGAATAAAACTTAGGATAGTGGTTTAACAAGGCCAAATTGACCAAATTAAGTGTGCATGTTGGGTAAATGTCTCCAACACTCCCCCATAAGCTATACTAAGGAGAAATAAAATAAAGTGCATGAAATTCTAGGGCCCCGACAACAAAGGCCATAGGTCACACTGTACAATAATGTAACTCAAACAATGCTCAAAAATAAATCTACGTGAGGAAAAGAGGGAAAACCCAGTGGGAAACCCCCCCCCTCAAGCTGAACACTGAAAGTAGTCTGATCACCCTGATGAACTCACCCCCAACAGTGAATGGAGGTAAGTGAACTTATTTTCTGAAAATATCTTGGTGAAGATGTCTGCAATCTGCTCATCAGTAGGGCAGTATTGCAGAATGATGGTTGTGTCATGCACGTAGAGGATCTGTGGATATATTAATATCAATTTGATTGTCACAAAAGAGGACAATGGAAAAATTATTACCAAGATCAAACTCTGAAAGAATGCCTTGCAACCAAACATCTTGGATGCAAGCATTCAGCGCTCCTCAGTACTCAGCCTCTGTTGAAGACAATGCTATGGTGACCTGCTTTTTTCTAGACCAGCAAATGAGGCCACCACCAAACATGAAGACATATATGGAAGTAAAATTCCAATCAATAGGATCACCCACCCAATCGGAATCTGTGTAACTAACCAGCTCTAGCTCGGAGTCTGCAGCATAGTGAATTCCATAGGTCCTGGTTCCCGGAATATACTCGAGGATCCTCTTGGCTTCCTTCCAATTAATATCATGAGGATGCTGCATTTATATTGACACACCATTCATGGCATAACAGATATTAGGCCGAGAATGAGTCATGTAGAGCAAGCTACCTATCAACTGTCGATAAATAGTGTAGTCCATGGGAGGTGTGCTTTTTCGTTCTTCAAGGTTGATCCCTGAAAGGAAATGGAATGGAGCAGCCTTACATTCAGCCATGTTAAAATTGACTAAAATTTCTGATATGTGTTTGTACTGAGTGACCATTATCCCATCAAAAGTTTTCTCAATTTTGAGCCCCATAAATTGCTTCAAGAGCTCTAAATCACTCATTTCAAATGCGTTGTGGAGAGCAGATTTGATGACTGAAATAGAAGTAACCATGCTACCTATAATCAGTAAGTCATCAACATATAAAACAATAATAATAAAATGACCATCACACTACTGTATATACACATTCGGATCTGATTTACACCTTTGCAAGTTTTGCGAGAGAAGGAAGGAATCCATCTTGGAATACCACTCTCTTGGGGCCTGTTTTATCCCATATAGTGACTTCTTTAGTTTGCAAACCAAAGAGGGATCAGAAATGTATCCCTTAGGCTGCTTCATGTATATCTCCTCATGAATATCTCCATGCAGAAAGGCATATTTAACATCCATATGATGCACTTCCCAGTGCTTAGATGTAGAAATTGCCAAAACTAGGCGAATGGGGTCCATTTTTGCAACCGGTGCAAAAGTCTCATGTTAGTCCACACGTTGGACCTAGGAGAAACATTTTACTACCAGAATTTCCTTATATTTTTAGGTTGTTCTATCATAATCAACCTTAGTCCGAAACACCCACTTGCATTGAACCAATTTCCTCCCTGAAGGAAGAGAAACTAACTCCCAAGTAGTGTTTTTCTGAAGAGAATTCATCTCTTCATCCATGGTAGCTTGCCATCTCAGATACTTCCGAGCATGGTAGTAAGAATTAGGATTTGAACTTATCATTAAATAACAATATTCAGACAACAAATAATTAGGACAATAGAGCACAATACCTGCTCTTTGGAAATCAGATCGGGTTCTCCTTGGATCATCCGGATTTCCAATGTTATGACTTGCGGAGGAGAATGTCTCTTGGGCCCAAGTTGGGAGATGATTTTGTAATTCAGGTTATGATTCAGCATTTGATGTTTTCTTTTCATTGATATCAGAAATCATAGGATCCAAATCAGGTTCATCACCCCCAATTACATCATCCAAATATCCAGTAGAATAGGAATGAAATTCAACATTTTTCTCCTTCACTAGTTCTACCTCCTGAAGAGGTTCATCGAACATGACACTCCTTTCAATGATGATCTATTTTGTTCTGATATATAGCAGATTGAAACCTTTAAATTCATCAGGATATCCAATAAACAGACATTCGATGCTTTTTGGTTGCAAAGCCCTCCTTTTATCAAGCATAATTCGGGCCCGTGCAGTGGACCCAATCACCCTCATATTCGACGCATACGGCTTGTATCCAAAATATTCTTCGAGAAGGGTCTTCCATTTCATAGATGAGTGTGGAACTCTATTCTGAATATATGTTGTAGCATGCATGTCTTCAGCCCACAGATTTGCAGCCAGCTTCTTTGACTCCAGGATACAAGTGGTCATCTCCTTAAGAGACCGATTCTTCCTCTCCACTACACCGTTCTGCTCGAGAGTGTAGGGAACTGAATGCTAGATGTGAATACCAATTTGGGAACATATATGCAGTAACTCATTACTGATATACTCCCTACCATTATCATATCTCAAAATCTTGATCTTTTTGCCAGATGCATTCTCAATCAAAGCCTTCAATTCAGTGAATTTTTCCAAGACTTTCGACTTCTTTTTGATAAAAAAGACCCACGTGTATTTGGAAAAGTCTTCAATGAAAGTGAGAACGTAGCTTGATCCATTCATGAATGTGATAGGCATGGGACCACTGATATCAAAATGTATCGGTCCCAATATGCATGATGCTCGGTTTTTCTTCCCCCGATCAAACTTATGCTTAGGGTGCTTGCCAACAACACAACCCTTGCAAATTCCAGTCGTAGCTTTGATGATCGAGAGGCCTTCAACCATAGAATTATTTTTTAATTTCTGCAAGTATTTAAAGTTCATGTGGATGAAACTCTCATGCCACATTCTACTAACCTCATTTCCATGAGTCAACAATGCAGTGGGCTTTGCATCCGCCACAAAATGGGAGAACTCGTAGGCTTTTGCATGATGGTTTGCAAAGCCTTTTGCTACAAGTTTTCTGGATGCAAATTCTGTGATCTCTACATCATATGGGATAAAGGAGACTCTCTTGGGCACTCCCGTATGTGTCATTTGATAAACACTTAGGAGGTTTGATGCAAGAGATGGTACATATAGAACATTGGAAAAATAATCATGCTCAAGATCTGCAGTACCTTGTCCTTTGAATATGATTGTGGAGTCATCTCCCATGTGGATGGGAATGGATTTTCCAGTTTCCAAAGATGAGAAAAATTCTCTTTCATCCATCATGTTATTCGAAGCTCCAGAATCTATCAAGAGTGCTTTGGACTTCGAAGTGCTTTCCATGAGAGCATGACCACTTTCATGTTGTGGTTCCCAATCTTACTGATCTCTCCTCCAAAATCTTTCCGGAAGATTGATGTGATTTTTATCAAGAAGAGAAGTACCTTCATCAAGTTTCTTTTTCATGCAGGCATGTTCAGGGTGGAATCCCTTCCTGCAGTATGAACACTTGACTTTTTCTTTTCCATGATGCCCTTTTCTTTTGTTCTTCTTCGAGTCGGAAGGCTCTTCATGCTGTTGGTTTTCAACTTTAGTCTTAGGAGCTTCGAATTTGGTTTTTGGGTTCTTCTGCTGCTTTCCTTTACCCTTCAGATCTTTGGGGCCTGAGACATAAAGGGCTTGATCACGGGAGGATCTGATGATCCCCATATGGACAAGCTTATCATTTTCACTTGTTAGGGACTCAATGAAGGCATTGAGTGAAGGCATCTTCCATCCAGGGGTTGTGAGCTTCCCCGCACAGAATGTAGAGACAAACACCGAATAATCAGCTCCAAGTTTAGAGAGTATGGCAGGGATGAGCTGATAATCCTCCTTCTCCACCTTACATTGCTTCAATAGTAAAACAATGTGCTTGAACTTTGTGAAAAAATCATTTAAGGTCTCGAAATTGGAAGGTTTGAGAGACATCAACTCGTTTTCAAGCTGGTAAACTCTCAAATCATCATGTTTTCCATACAGGGTGTCCAATTTGTCCCAAATTTACTTTGGAGTCTTCAATCCCCGGAGATGGAAAAGAATGTCCTGGGAAATAGAGAGGCACAAGAATTTGAATGCTTCATCTTTCTTGTTCAAGAATCTAGCTTTATCTATCACATGAGTAGGCTCTTATTCAGTGTCCATAGTGACCTGGTAGAGCCCCCTGGCACATAGCTGGATCTCCATATCTCCTTTCCATGAATGGAAATTGAAGAGAGTCAAGAGTTCGATGGAAGAAGCCATCTCAAACTGCTGGAGCGAATGCTTTCACCTATTAAAACCTACAAATCACAACAAAAGGGGCACCGTAAGGTCGAACAGCTTGCACATTTTAGGCTTTCATCACATCTAGCATAGTTGATCAAGCAAGCTTGATCAACAATTCCTTAACTTAGGGTATTAAGTGGTAAGCCTTGGATTCTGTTGCAGTACTGGATTTTTGAGCTTTTGCTCAATTTTTCATGCAATATCTGTCAAAAACTATGTTTTTGAGAGATCTGAGCTTTGTCTCATCGTGAGATCTGATACCATATTAATCTGTCACAATAATCTATGGACTAAAACACAGTCTCACAAAATATTTTAGACAATTAAGCATGACAATGGCATAATGGTGTTGTAATTGGAGTAGCGGCTCTGTATAATCAAATGAAGAATGAATAATACAATACAATGATCATGCAAGGTGCATGAATTCCAAGACAATTCAAATTGAATGAATGGGTGTAGCTTAACTGACTGTAAACCACAATAAACACACCTAGTTAACCAACTGATTAATTCCTCATTGACTCAACTGAGTCCTAACTGAAGTCAGAGTGCAATGGATGACTAAGTCTAACTGAAAGTAGCTGAGACACATATCACTTCAATCCAACCAACAAGTGGTAGCACATCATTAACTCCAATGAACCCCGATGACCTTAACTGAAGTCAAACTGGTCATCAGAGGTGGTTGGAGGCACCCCAGTTGCCTCCAGTTCATAAATATTAATAAAAATAATCAATATAATGAATGGATAAGACTTCACCACTTAGATTAACTGATCGTAACAATCATTTAGCAATTAGGTGCATTTATGACACTAAGATCACCCTTGGAGTGCTCCCTGTTTGAAGGAGGAAGCCTAGTTAGCCTCCTCGAATGAATGAGAAAGATTAGTGGCCTCCTTGACTGAAGGTAGGCATGGGTGTGCTCATGCTGATGTCATAGTGTGCTCATCTGATTTCGATTAAGTCGATAAAACTTAGGATAGTGGTTTAACAAGGCCAAATTGACCAAATTAAGTGTGCATGTTGGGTAAATGTCTCCAACACTCTTGCTCCTACCTATGACAAAGGTGGCACCTTCGATTTGTCCACTGCATAAGAGAACGGGGAATTATAGTGTGTAGCCATTTCATTCTATAGAAAGATGATTGAAAGAAACGTCGTCTCAATTCCCCAATATCCCAATGCTCCTAAGCTGGTTTACCTTTCTCGAGGTAGGAGAATGCATGTTTGTGTATTTCACATTATTACCAAAAAAATCATTTTATAATTGCTTATACATAACATAGATATATATGTGTAGCTGAGAGAAAACTGGGTATTGTTTTCCCAAGGTGTCCAGAGACTTTCAGAGATCGTTCTTTGTTTCGGGGGCGCTCAGGGCGCACATTAGAGAGCCCATAGGAGGAAGAGAAACAAGAAGAAGAGGACTGAAGTTAAAAGGTGAGGAAAGTGAGGAAGGGAGATGTATTAGCAATATTTGCAGGAGCATCCCACTGGTGGTATAATGATGGAAATGAGCCTCTCCAAATCATAGCCATTTTCGACATAGCTAACCCTCATAATCAGCTTGGGCGCAGGAGTTACTGCATAAGCATCCTGACAAATTAAGTAATGATAATATTCATTTAGGTATATGACAAATTCTTTCGTTTCTTTTAGAGATAACTATATGCATATTGTACAACCCTTCTCTTTGGCTGGCACTTCGTTCCAGTTTCCTTTGTCTCTACTTCCTAACCCTCTTCCTCCAATGAGACAGGAAGATGAAGTGGCCTCGATGGATCGTGGGAGACTGGGAGTGTTGATTCAAATGATTCTGACCCGAGTAAATGAATGGAAATTGGAATAAATCCTAGAATCCTAGACTAACTAGTATAGGATATGAATCATGAACACAAACAAAAGGCAAGATGTTGCTAGCCTACTACCAAAGATCTGTCATCCCATCCTAGTCTTGTGGTGGCCATATAAATGTTTGGCACTGGGTGAAACCCTGGTCTAGCAACTTACAGATCCATTGGAGTAGGTTAGGTTCGAATCCAACAAAGATTACTCAATGTATTGTAAAATACAACTTGTAAGTTGTAACCCAAAAAACAACACCATTAATTTTTCCTTACGGAGCCTTGACAGTGCAGGGTTTTCAAATCAATTCACCATCCATGTATATGAACCATACAAGCATTTAATTTCACATCATATACTCAAATACTCAAGTGACTTGTAAGTTGTGAGATCATGTGACTCGTTGAATACGAAGATGCAAGATAGAAAAGCCAGCTGGAAGGCTCACATTCTCTTAGACCAAGAGTTAATGAAGTTGGTGAATTAGTAATGCATGCCAATGCTATTAAATGATTTTAAAGTGAACATCGAATCCCGAGTTACATTCTCGACTCATCCAGTTGAACTTGCCATTGGGCAGCTGAGTGGCTCACTGTGGTCCATGCCCATTGGGACCATGATCCTACTATTCAAGGGAACTCGGGCACAATATGAGTCCTGACTCTTCCATAGTCCACTGAATCACTGATAACCCTGGATGGGAAAATTTTGTAGCTGCCCTTCTGTTGCAAATTTTACCCAAGATTACTCAATTTCATTATTGATGGGCTAGAAATTAAACTAATTTTTTTTTGCAGGGTAAAATTCCTTGTGGCCTTCTATGAAGGATAAAATGGACTTTGAAGGGCTATGAAGGATTCAAAATTGAAGCCTGGTTATGATCAAAAGTTAATTTAGGAATTGAAAAACTCCAGATAAACCTCCCATAGCCTTAGATACATGGAAATTGTCTTCCCATGGTGTTTCTTGAACTAATTGATTGAAAATTTGATTCTCATCCCTAAGTATTACCAATGTTTGAAAAATTGAGTCTCTTTGCTTGGTCTTAGCAATATCTAAAGATGAGAAGATGGCATCACCAAATCCCACACACTTTTTTGATATCTAATGTTGCCATATCATGCTTTTCTTCTACCAAAAAAGAACTAAGACACTATATCATAGCTATATAATTCCAATATCGCTATATGATGCTATCCTATTTGCTCTGAAATGGTTCTCAACAATAATAAAATAAACAACATTTGCTCTGAAATCCCTTTCAACAATAATAAAAGAAAGAGAAGTTCTTCGTTGCCGTGGAACTATCGTTCCTCTCTTGTCTCAACACCAACAAATCTCACCTCTACACCAACAAAGAAAGAGAAGTTTTTCATTGCAGTTGAACTACCATTCCCCTCTCGTCTTTGCACTAACAAATCTCGGCTCTACACCAATAAATGCATCCTCGTATCGTCCTCAACATCATGATACTCATCATAAATTTTGTTGCGAACAGGCTTCTTGTGGTGCTTGGGAGAAAGAAATTTGAAATGAGATTTAATCTGCTCTACAATCTACCATTGTTATTGCGCTTCTGAACCTTAACACTCCTGTTGGGCTTCTGCACTGGTACCCATCCTTTCCTTATGGTATATAGATCTATTATTTTATCCCAAACCTTCTGCAATGACCAAAAACCTAAATGTGAATCCTAAACCAATACCTAATTTTAATCTATTACTTGATCTTTATATTTACTTGTAATCACCAGTTATGCATGCTTCAACTACTTGTTATCACCCAACTTCTTCTAGTTAAACATATTGTCTTTGCCACATCAGCTCATTATCCATGCATAGTTTACCCATTCATTAACTACCAACAGTTATTTTTTATAATTGTTTATTTCATCTTTGGAATTAAACTTGTTGAGCTGTGAGTTATCCATAGATCAGCTAAGAGTTACCCTTGCATCAACTACTACTAGTTATTACTTGTATATATTTTTTATAATTCTTTACATTTTGAACGACATCCATAAAATCAATCTAGACAGTACAGTTGTCCCCTCCTCTTACAATATAGAGGAAAAGCAAAGGAGGTAGTCCACCCCAAAATTCTAAGATATAAACTTAAAGATATTATCACCAAGTGGCTATACTTAGTATATCCATGCAAAAATCTTGGGAGCTAAAAAGATAAAATCTAATGAGATAAATAAATAAGATAAATTGCATAGCAAAAATCTTGAGTGCTGAGAAGATAAAATCCAATGGGATACATGAATAAGATAGAAACAAACGAGTGAACAGTCATCCTTAGAAAACATGTACATTCGGTCCATCCAACAGACCAACAATGAAGTCAATGGTTGACTTTGCTGTTCGTGGGTTGGATGGACCGAACGTACATGTTTTTTAAGCTCAAGCCGAGTGAACTATGAAAGTATAAAAAGTTAGGAGTGAAAGATGAATATTTTATTTGTACTCAAAATTTCTTAATGGTGCCTATAGTGGAGGGTATGTAGGATGGGACCACGAGATTCGTGTGAATTTTCTACTACCAAAAATAAGTTGAAGATAATATATATACACGATCAAAGATTTATGTACAACATAATCTAATTGTTAGTTTGCCGTATCGAGTCATATATAGGCATGGAAATGACACCCATCAATTATTGAAAGCATCAAGTGCATCTAGTATATGAAGTCATTATTAAATCTTGTGTGTTTATTGGGATTTATGTCAATTATTTAAATTTTAAATATGAATTTCGATCTATGAATTACCCATATTCCAATGTATTGAGTGATCCAAAGTTTAATTGGATTTTTATTTTGGGTTGCTTTTGTAGGTTTTCTTTTTATTGGAATTGGATTTCACTGACTTTAACTTCCTGGCCAACATCAAGGAATGCATATTTATAATTATAGTATTAATAACTAAATATTGTTTTATACGAAAATCCAATTCTAAGTCAAGTCACGCCAATGATCCTTCTGTGGATTTGATGATACTCCTTACTTCTGAGTTGTTATGTTGGATTGGATTTGCAAGTGTTACTATTGCAATTTGAATTCGATGCTTTGATCAAGTAACTTTGAAGTTCAATGTTTTGAATTGTAGAGTGTATTTAATTAGATCCCCAATTAACTTACTGTGTGTATTTATAGGGGTTGGATATGAGGTGTTTTCTTGATATTGGAATCAAATTTTGCTACCATTTTAGAGATGGCCACGCCACGATAATACATTGAATAGATTAGGAAGACCAAGTTTAAAGATAGACCTCTTACATAAGAATTGCGCCAAGCATTCAAACTTTTGTCTGTGGAATTATATACCAAAGACGACCATTTTGTTAATGCAGCTAATCCATACAATCATATTGAAAAAATAAATCATGTCCATCTTCTTTATTTAGTATTTATGTTTTCATGGTAATTCTGGTGGTTTTATAGAAGAATGTAAACACCTATGCATCATATGTGGACCCATCATTGGAACAATCATATTGGATTTAAGAAACATAATATTGATTTAATATGCAGAGTAGGAAGATATACCAAAAAGAATAAGAGAGAAGAAGATTATATTGGAGAAAAAGGTATGATTGTATCATCTAAATCACTACTTAAAATTGTTAAATGTGATTTTATTAAGGTAGTAATTTGTCATTAGAATCACCAACTCTCTATTTATATGTAGTGATCATTTCAATTTCACAGGTATACTATTTTATACTTTGCAGTCACAGGTACCGGGTTTAAGAGCGTCTTCCTAGTGACAAGCTAGCTAGCCTTCCATTTTTAGCAATGTATACAAGTAAAGATTCAAGGAAGTACCTGCTGCAGACGTAAACATTGGATGTATAATCCTAGAATGGTTTGAAATCAAACCCAATATTTCCCGTCTTAAAGAAATATATGCTCACAAGCTTCCCAGTACAACCATAGTTCTTCCTTTTCGCCCAGAGAAGGTTGAAGCTGTGCAGAAAGAGATCTCCAGTATTCATCTTGAAATTATTTTGTTTATTTCCACAATCAAGAAGCTCTCTGTTGGTGCCATCCATGTGGATACCAGCTTGATCAAAGTTGACGCAATCTCTGTTTCGAGGGAGATCGAATTTCAAAGTTCCAGTGAATCGTTCACTTTGCATTTGTCTGTTGAAGAAAGTTGATGTTCCATATGAAAATCTAGATACTACATATGGAGTCAATGTTTTCCTGTAAAAAATGAGTGTAAGATTGAGCAGAGGAAATATGTGGGAAAATGGGCCATTACACTAGATTTTCCCTGTGATAAACATCTTACGAAAGAAGACATGCCGGCTCCTTCCATTTATTCCTTTCTTCCAACATATATGGTCAAAATATTTGTTAAAAGTTAAGTAGGTTATATTGGAGAAAAAGTTATAAATATGGATTGAGGTTGGCCATAAAACTCAGCCAAGACCACTTTTAACGAAGACTAGGTATAGCGGAATCAATGGTCGGGGATGACCTATCTGGGGTCTGGAAGTTATAATAGCTCACATAGGCATACCTGGAAACGCCATTTCCATTCGTCCATGAGAATGTGAATTCCCAACCGCGTAATGTTTGATATGCAAAAGGATCAAAATAAATTATTACAAACCTAATACTTTCCATATACTGCAGTAACGTAAGTGTAAACAAGAGTGAACATAGAACCCTTACCGAATGCTCTGGGAAGGGATTTTTATGCCATTAAAAAATCCTAGACCTGGAGTCAAGAATGGAAAGGGAATCTCAAACATTGAAGGAGAAACCTCTTTGTAACATTACTATTATAAAAATAAATTAGTGAAAAATGGAAATAAGAACGCAGAGAATAGAATGGTGAATTGAACACTGAGCCACTTGGAAAAAACCTGTGTATAAGGGAATTTCATATGCGGCATTTATAATCGTCATTCCATTCGAGAGAACATTCGAGAGAACACTAGAGAAATTTCTAAGCCCTAACCTAATAATATTCAAGCAAAAAGATTGAAAGAAATGAATAACAAAAGGAGAAAAAAAATACATGAACAGTGGGAAATGAGCTTCATTAATGAAGTGTAGTGATGTCTTTATCAC
Source organism: Pseudotsuga menziesii (assembly GCA_001517045.1). NCBI lineage: Eukaryota > Viridiplantae > Streptophyta > Pinopsida > Pinales > Pinaceae > Pseudotsuga > Pseudotsuga menziesii. The sequence continues at coordinate 84,634 of LPNX010651977.1, forward strand.
TCGCCAAGAATCCTTTTCAAATATAAGCCAAATGTCTACTAGTTCACCTACCCAAGTTAATGTCAGAAAATGCTCAGAGAATGTGCTGCAAAACTCAATGTATCAAATCCAAGGGAAAATTTCATTAAATAACCAAGATATGCATACATGCCACGATATTTCTCATTAACTTCAGTAGGGTACATATTCATTGCAAATCTCAATTTTTTTTATAACATGTAGGACATGGTAAAAAATTCAATAAACCGCCATAAGTTTATTATTGTAAATTCGAAACATTCTCCAGAATTTAACATGTCTCAGTGCCAAGGGATATCACAATATTAAATTTATGTACATATCACTACTATGGAGTGACCTAAGAATTACATTATGTTTATTAAACAGAAAGTAAAAAATACATTATTAAATGAGTCCTTTTACATGTTATCATAATATAAAATTGATGTATATCTTGCGAGAAGTATATACATTAACCAAACAGTCTTCAACCATAATTTTAACCGGATTTCATTACAAATGGTGTGAGACATGGGGTGTTAACCGGATTTCATTACAAATGGTGTGAGACATGGGGTGTTTTGGTTGTCTTGGATTGAACCAAGAATTAGGTTATACACTATTAAATGAGTTTTTTTAAATGTTGGATACATAAATGCTTTATTTTTATCAACATATGCGATCATCTAGAAATTGAACTTGGGTGGGAAGGGTAGTAATCATTCCTCTCAACCACCCAAGCTACATCCAATGGACTAGTCCACACATCTCTATTTCATGTAATAGATACACAATATAGTGTTATTGTGCATTGAAGAAACTTAGGAAATATTTTTGAATGTCACATATGAGAAGAATGAATTCTTTCTTCCACATCTTTAAATCTTTATTGCGTATATTTGTTGAAGTTACCCACCTAAAATATAAACCAGCCTAGATCCAAATCCTAGGCTCTATCAAGCGCCGAGAGGGATCAAATCTCCCTAAGTGCAAACCTCTTCTCACGTATTGCACTCAAGGAACTTTTCGAGGAGATAATTACATGGGGTTAAATTTTTTGCAGATAATTACATGGTGTGAAATTTTCCATTGATGTTACATGTGCCAAGGGCATGGGGACTTCTCTTAGTGAACCTCTCACATAGCACTTGCCATCATGGGATATTAAAGAATACCCTTAATTTCGAGAAATATTGACCCAAGCTCTTTTTGTTGAAACCCCCTCCCAATACTTAAAACCTCCTCCCCACCCCTTTTTATACCTCAATCCTTATAAACCACCCTACCCACCCCCACCTTAAACCCCTCATCCCCCCAATACCTGCAATATATTGGTTTGATTTTTTATAATTTTAAAACCCACAATATGAACTAACGTGATAGGATATTGGTAAAAAAGTGAAGCCCCCGTGGCCAAGGGATTATATCCATGTAAACATACTATCTTTAGTTTCTTACTGGAATAATACTTCTTAAATAACTCGACACAATTAGCAATCTCCTAAATAGATAACATTATAATCAATTAAAATAATAAGCTACTATCATTAGAGGGATCAAATCCACTTAGGAATAAAATCCACTGAGCAATTAGAGGAATTCCCCTACCAATCATTATCAAAAGTGAAATGTGTAATTATTTTTTTCAATGTATGTGTAGGAATCAGAGGGATCATAGAGAGATTCACCTACCAATCATTATCAAGACTGAAATGTGCAATTAATTTTTTCAATGTCTGTGTAGTTATTAGAGAGTGAAATGTGGGATCATAGAGGGATTCTCAAGAGTGAAATGTGCAATTAATGTTTTCAATGTCTATGTAGTAATTAGAGAGTAAAATGTGCAATTAATTTTTTCAATGTATGTGTAGTAATTAAAGGGATTCGCCTACTCATGGAATGTTCTACTTTTCATTTTCATGGCAAGCTTCTTCTAGGTAATATTTAAAACAAACATATATTGAAATATATATTAATATTTATTTCTTTTAAAATTTAATTTAAAATTATATTAAATTAAATTTATAGGAGATATAATTAACTATAATATTGAATATTTTAAATTTAGAAAAAAAAATTAATATAAAACTTTATTTTAAATTTAATATAAATATTAATTTAAATTTGAAATATAAACTAAAGTTAAAATTACATTTTAATTTAATTTTAAATTAAAATATATTTAAAATATGTATATATATTGAAATATATATTTTAATTTAAAATTAAATTAAAATATAATTTTAACTTTAATTTTTATTTCAAATTAATATATATTTTATTATATATGTATTTGGATGCACTCAGGTGGGACAACAATTCTCTGCAAATCGCCAGCCAAAGAAAACAAAAAAATTTGAGTTTGAGAATGGTTAAATACAATCACATCCATGGTGCATCTATTCTATCAACAACCTTGAAGACACTACTAATACTATGTAAATTCCAACATTCATCTTTGAGAACCATTTTGAAAACTAATATTGTGTAAATTCCAGCATTCAATGTTTAGAGCCATTCTAAAAACTGATACTGTGTAAATTATGTAAATTATAGTTGACTGAGTTTGCCTTAATTGATGTATAATTGAGTGATATAAGTCTTACCCTCGCTATAAATATTGAAATTAGAAGTGTTTGCGTAGGGTATAAATATTGAAATTAGAAGTGTTTACGTAGGCTACTGCTACTGATAGTAAGTTCTGATCCTTGATAGCTGGAGGAGTGGGAGTGGGAAAGGGAGTGATTATGATCACTGACATTTAAACTTACATGCTTCCTCAAATCTACAGTCCCTGTGTTCCCTGAAATCGCCTCAATCGCCTATCAAGGAGTGTGAGAAGATTCAAGAAACCTTTTGCGGGATTTACTAAGAGGAGAGGGAGTGATGTTGATCCCTTAATGGCAGCCTTGAACAAGGCGAGGAAGGAGAATTAGGCTGTCAAACATGAATTTTAAGAAATTACCTAATATTTTTAGTGTTAATGCGATAGTGTTTTTAGTGTTAATGCGATGTGTAGTGACACATTTGTTATGTACTGAATTTTTTCATCCAATTTGTTTCAATATCGTACTGAATTCGAACTTGGTAGCTATGGTGCTGGATTTTTTTTCATTGGAATTTTTTTAAGTATCGTTCCAAATTCGAACTTGGTAACCATGGTGTACTTGCATGGTGAAAAACACCCATATATAAAAACCAACAAAAAAAATTATTAAAGAAAAAAACTTCGTGAGATGAACAACAACCAATCCCTGTAAAAACGAAGAAGTGGGCAAAGAAACACAGCCAACTGCAGCAAAGGAATAATTAAACCATGCACGTAGGAAATAGCAGAGAACCAACATACTTATCAACAATTTTCGTCATCTTCGTAATGTTCCGAGTGGCTCCAGCCAGTGTCTGGTCTCTGATGTTCACACTCAATGCCTCGATACAAACATTGTCGATGTTATGTGCCTCGTCGAACACCACGATACACTCCCTTTGCATTTCCCTGGAGATAATCCCAGCCACTTTGGGATCAAGCAAGTACTGATAATTATAAATCACAATATTGGAAAACTGGATCATATGCCTGGCGAGAAAATAAGGGCACCAGCCCTTTGACCTCCTGAAGCTTCTCAGTTCCTGAAGCGTATAAACCCCAGGAGGTAGGATCGCTTCGGCCCCATGTTTATCATAATTTTCAAAGAATGGACAGGTTTCGATCTGGGGGTTGTCCACAGCCAAAGCCCTGACCCAGGAAGCCGTTAGTTTCCCGCAACCCGCGTCGACACTCTCCCTCGAATTGGCACTACGGATTTTTTCATTGATGCAGAGGTTTTTCCTCGAACTAAGCCCTAATGCCAGAATTTTAGCGGCGCTTCCGAGTTCCTTTTGCTGGTAATCGTTTAGTAGGCGAAGTTTGGCTAAGACTTTCTCCATTTCGTGGACCGTGCGGGTGCAATAAATGAGTTTCCCCACGGAGGGGTCTGACATCTGGTAGCTGGAGATGAGGGAGAGGAGGGTTATTGCTTTTCCTGTCCCGGTGGGCATTTCGAGCAGGCAATGGCCCTTGGCGTCCAGAGCGCGCTTCAGTTCCACCATGTATTGGTACTGCTCTGGGTAGATGTCTGTAAACTGTTAGGTTCTCGATTGTGAATTTCATGATGTCTGGGATAGTATTCGAAACGGAGACCTGGTAGCGGAATCGGAGAACAGGGCAGGGAGTAAAAGAGGCCCTCAAGGGTTGGTGGGGTATTTATATCACGTTAAAAGATCTATCCCATAATATTCACTTTCACTATTATTTTTTGTATTTTTTGCCGACATGTTAGTACCGTACATCACTTTACAAGATCTCTCCCATAATATTCACTTTCACTATTATTTTTTGCCGATAGTTACATCACGTGACAAGATCTCCCCCATAATATTCACTTTCACCATTATTTTTTGCCGACATGTTAGTAACTTTACATCACGTGACAAGATCTCCCCCACAATATTCACTTTCACTATTATTTTTTGCTGACATGTTAGTAACGTTACATCACGTGACAAGATCTCCCCCACAATATTCACTTTCACTATTATTTTTTGCCTACATCACGTGACAAGATCTCCCCCATAATATTCACTTTCACTATTATTTTTTGCCGACATGTTAGTAATGTTACATCACGTGACAAGATCTCCCCCATAATATTCACTTTCACTATAATTTTTTGCCGACATGTTAGTAACGTTACATCACGTTACATCATGTGACAAGATCTCCCCATACTGGGCTGTAGAGCGCCTCTCGCCGCAATAATTAATATAAACTCATTATTTGTATAAAGGAATAAAATATTTTTATATTAATAACTTGGGTATATAGGAAGAGACATTTTTTCTTATATAGGTCATGCATTATACCTCAAAGATTTGCTCCTTGTAGATTGTCCTCCTAATGTTGTCATCTAGATTATTTGGAATGCTAACAAGAAATAGGTACTACATATAGAATGTTTAAATTCATAAATAACAAATGAAACATTAAAAAAACACAAATTGAAAAAATAAAATAATTTTAAAAACATATAATATATAATTAAGATAACTTCAATCAATGTGCACATAAGCACCCTAAGTAAATTATGTCAATCATGTGTATTCATTTGAGGAAGTTGATTTCCTTTTGCTCCTTCTTGAAATTTACTCCAAAACTTGATGGGAATCTCACTTATGTATGGAGTTAATCATATTCATTTTCCCTCCTTTGTGAGAGACCATAGATCATGTACAAAGTTACCATCATCATCTACCCAAAGATGAGACATTCTTTCTACTTATTTGAGGTCCATCCTCACTTGTAGCTTATTTAGTTGTTTCTCATGTATTGAAACCTTCTCCAATAACATGTTATATAAAAAAGAAGATGTATTCTTCCCTAGTCAAACATTTTAACACTAGGTAGGTCTTCATAATATGGCAAATGTGAAAATATTGTCTTTCGAGTCATTTGTGGAGGAATGGATCCTATCAAAAAGTAAAATCATAATAAATTTTCCAAACCCATTCTTGTGAGATGTGATTGTATAACATTTGGAATGTGTGCATGAGAATTACCACGTGTGTTTATATATGCATGCATCCATATCCTAGGATTCATCTTCAAAGATCCTTTGAGAAGGCACTCCTTTCCACCAAATTTATTCTTATCTTGTACACGTTATCGGTGATAAGGCTTGATGATTCTAAGAAATTATAAACAAACCCAACAATATGACATCAAGTTCTACAAGGTTTCGCTAACTTATAGGTATGGATCTCTTCATTTTCTATGATACACGTTAATACACATATTTCCTACGAATTCATTCACAAGCTTTCCAATTTTCAAAGAAAAATGAGCAAATCCTTCCAAAAAAGAATATCATAACCGTGATTTAAAAGTAAAAATTTAATGAGAAGCAAGATTATCTATGAATAAGTTGCTCATACAAAGATATAAATTCTGAAGATATTAAGGAAAAACAACCTATTGCTTAACATATTAAGGAAAAACAACTTCATAGCTTTCATATCCAAGTAAGCATGAAAAAACCCGTTAGAATGGTATTAAGTTGTAAATGCCACTGAACCATACACATGTATCCATCTACACAACTTGGTGATTATGAAAAATTCTAAGCAAACCCAATATTACCATAGCATCAAGTTCTACAAGGTTTGGCTAAGGATCCCCTTATTTTTTAATCACACAGATCAATACATAAATCACCTATTGACTCATACACAAAGATGACTTTATAATATTTGGTAGAGCTTATTAAAACAAGCAATGATGACAGTATGCATTTAGCATCAAAATGACATAGTCAAACCATTCACTCATAAATGAAGTGTGATGATCCATTGTGTCACTAGGAATCTCCTTCGATATAGAGGTGCTTTGACGGTATAATATTTGGTATAGATTATTAAAACAAATGATGATGGAACCATGCATTTAGCATCAAATTACATAGTCATACCACACACTAATAAATAAAGTGTGATACATTATCTCATTGGGAATCTCCTTTAGCATAGATAGACTATGCTTGCCTCCCACCATTATTGCAGGATCTCCAAGAGTTGTAGTACGACTAGGAACTTCAATAAGCACAACCGGTGCCCAAATCCAAATTTATCCCCCTCCCCAATCCTAATATTCAACAAAATCATCACCCCCACCCTAATAAACACCTCATATCTAATATTGGGATGCCTATCACCCCCACTCTTCCTAGTCGACCCCAACATCACATGTTATTACTTTGGATTATGATTATCCATGCAACGTAGTTCGTGTACTACTAAAATGATAAATTTTATAATGTTCTCATTTTTATTACATCCCATCTAAGACATTAAATTAATACATAGGATATCATCCTAACTATTATATTTACAGGATTTTCCCTCTACTTCCCCTCCATTGATTCTACACAAAATGTAATATAAAATACCCTAAATATTTGTATTTCCATATAACATAATTAATCCCCACTTGTCCCTTAATACAAGGCAATACATTGTATCATTTTCATGTCATAGTTTATTCCCCAATATGAATGGACGTGATAGGATATTTCCTACCAACTGACCACCCCCCCCAGTGGCTATGACACCCTCTTCTCTAGCTACGACCGGAAGGAGGCTTTGACCCCCTACAGACATGTGGCCTGCCCTAGCACTGCCCTCCCACCCTGATATATTTCTCACAATTTCTCTCCCATTGAATTCTGTAACACCCACTGGTCTCTGATTTCAATCATGTAATTCGAATTATAGAGATGTCTTCCTTCTTACTCAAGGTGATGCTTAAATACTTCTCAACATTTAAGATTCTTTCAATAGTTGTGTCTCTTTAAACTAAACAAACATGCCTTTTACTGTTGCGCCCTTTCAGATCTGAATGTGACACCTTCTAGAACGTCCTTTCACATTCTTCCATTGATCCTGCACCTCATAAATCATTTTTGCGGTTTAAAAACCATTTCTAAGGAAATTCTGGACCGTCGATCTAACCATCAATTTCGGTCACAAAATCGCCTTTCCAAATCATGATTTCCTCATCAACGATTCCCCACCATTGATCGTCATCGTTTGTTTTCCTGACCATCGATATCCACGTTGCAAGATGCGAGATGTCGATTGTTTGCTTTTTCCTTTCTGCAAACTCCTTTCCACAAGCTTATTTTCGTAGGATCCTTTTCGTAAGCTCCTTTTTGCAATTCTCCTTCCGCACCGTCGATCTGTTTTAATGAAACTAACTTTACCTGTCATATCTTTCCATATTGCGGGATGTTGGATGCAGAAACATAACATTTCGGCTTTCTGCAAGCTCCTTTTTGCAATTTCTCTTCCACACCGTTGATATTTTGCGGAGTCTTTCTTGACCGTTGATCTTGTGGATTGTCACGTCCCCATGCCTCTGATCGGCATAAAGGACGCGACTACCAGCTTCATAAGACCGGGCTAACCGTCCATGAACATATACAGGTTTAAAATACAATGCTGAATGCTAAACAGAATGCTGAGAAAGAATGCATGACAGTGTAACATGCATAAATTTAATTGTTCATCATACATAGCTTAATTAATTCCATTCTCAGGCTATGCACAAGCATCATACCGACTAACTTAAGATAATAATTTCATCCTAGTAACATGAGTAATTTAACGCACATAGGAAACCACAGATAACATCATTCAAACCACAGAGAATACTTATCTTTGGGATGAAGCTGTCCAACAACTGGCTATGTGAGAGCAACGTTCCACCCAACCATAGATCTCTGTCCAGCCTCTATTCTTTCAGCTGAGAGATCACCCCCCAGCTGGGCTGTGTATCCACTAAGGAGGAACTAGATGGGCTCACTCACAGCCATGGGTTCACTCAAATGGTCATGCTAAGCCAACACCAAGTTGGGTTTATCAAGCAAACAAAACCTCTGTTCCAACATCCACACTTGGATTTCTCACCATTCTATCAACGAATAACTGAAATCCGTCACTGATTTTCTGGGCTGCAAAAACTGGGTTTTCCCATGGATTTCGGGGTAGCTAATGCTCCCAAATTCTCCCCAAGGTTCATACCTATGGATTCCCCATTGGATTTTACTGTCCAATACCAAATCTGGGAATTTTTGGCTCTTCAAAACGTGGGTTTTTGCACAGTCGCGATTTCTGGTTTTTCACCCTGCTGGGAACTCGTTTTTGGATGGAAATGATGCTTGGTCCCTCTACAATGGAATGGGGATGAGGAAGAAGCAATCCCTAAGAGGTAGAGTGACTTGTGGTACAAGAAAACAGAGCCCATACTCTGCCATACGAATTTCTGGGCTGCCCATGCTCCATTAAAGCCATGGATTGTTTTTCCTCAACCACTTCCTTACAACAGAGTTAAATGTCAACAAGGAAAGTCAAATGGGTTATCATAATGACATATGGCAGCTTATGGTTCAATCCCACAACCCCTTCACCACTCCCTAGTGGATACACATGGCCCCTTCTCATTCGTTGCCTCCATAGTCAGTTTTGGTATTTTATTGCTTGATGTTTATTTACATCATTTTTACAATGTTCCATGGCTAAATAGCACATGGGTGACATCAGGTCCTATGCTTTTCCATTTTAAATAAAATACGAATATATGCTAGCGGGGCCTTGGCCTTGAGCTCCACGCTAGGTATACATACATCATTTAAACGGGGTCGAAACCGGGGACGTGACATTCCCCTCCCCCTCGGAATAACACCGTCCTCGGTGTTCCATTACATATGTACAATACATAGACAATTGCACATCAAAATTACAAAATTGCAGATCTGTCCCACATTCAATCATTTACTCTGAACGTTCAAGACCAAGCCCCTCGACTCCCATGGACTTCTCCTGCTGGTTCTCAGCTTCCAGCTGATCCCGAATTCTAGGAACTTTGCGGCTATTGCCTTCCTCATGTTCCCTCATCGGACAGTCCCGGCGTAAATGATGTCCTCCGCATCTCCAGCATCTCACTGGCTGCCTCATCTTTACCTGCTCAATTTCCTTTGAGTCTTCATGCCTGGACCGTTTCTTATCGGGTCGCTTGGACAAATGTCCCACTGCGGATCCACCTTCCTTTCCTTTGCCGATTGCTCCCAGAAGGCTTTTCACCTCCCTTTGCAAACCAATAGAGTCTTGCAAAATCTGGTGGTTCATTTCACTCTGCCTTTTCTGTATCCTGAGCATCTCCCCAAGATTCTCTTGGGTCTTGGCAATCACTTGAAGGAGACTTCCAGCCAAGTCCAAAAAATTTTGATCTGCTGCCATGATCAACGTGCACCACCTGTTTTCACTTTTCTCACCTGTGGAATGCACCATTGAAAGTCTATCAGACCAGGCATAATATAGATATCACAATCAGTTAGTTAATTACCCAATTGGCATGACAGTCCAAGTTCCATTAAGGAAACTTTCATATTTTTCATGCCTTTCCCCAACAGGCACATGAGCTCATTCATGTCCATTCCTGGGCAGGGAATTAACTATTCCAGCATTCACAATTTACTTTTAAACAAATATACACATTCCATTTCAATCATACATGCATTCAACAATCCTTTGTTTTCACAATGCATAAACATAAATCTATATATATATATAATCAAAAGGCAAGAGAGAGCAGTAAGAGTTTTTCCCCTCTATGTTTTGTTCCATCCTGGAACCCACACCATTACTGTGGCTTTTCATGCTCTCGGCCTCTTTCACTTCCCCGTGAATGCTGGACCAATCCTTCTTGGTCATGACACTTAGTGTCTTTGGTCTATTCCAGACCTCTAAACCATGGAGTCTCTCCACATGGTTTGTCTCGGCTGCTAGGACTCCCTTGTCCTACTAGCACCTTCTTCATTACCACTCATTCCGAGCTTTCCAGGACAATCACATGTCCACATGCACCTCTAGGATGCTCTCATAGTATTCGCCTCCAGCGATACCTATATCCAAACATTGAATAAATTCACATGTTTAGTTTATCCTCATTAGTTTTCATCTCTAGAACAAGAGCTTAAAACATCATAACCAAATCATATACACATGTATATTCATAAGCAAAGTAATCCAATACTTATCTGTATTGTGCGTTTCCTCGTTCGTCCACAGGATCCTACTTCGCTTTGCAAGCCTTGGGATCTCCTATGGACTCAGATGTTAGGCCAGCATGTCGGCTACTCCACAACATCAAATAATTAATGTCCAGCCAGTACATAACCATGTCGACTGGGCTTGGAACTTTATCATGACCATTTCCAGGTCTAGGATCTACTATGGATCCTTAGGCATATCACAGCCCATCATACACTTATGTCAACAATGACACATACACTTATATCAACATACACTTATATCAACAATAACACATACACTTATATCAACATACACTTATATCAACAATACACTTATATCAACCATTTACCTTTACCTTTGGTCTGTCAACACAAGCAACACAAGAAATACAAGCAACTCATCAGCATCATTGCTCTAAAACTGTAATCACATTTCATATCATTCACTATCAAATATTGAGACACCAGGAGTGCGTCCACTCCCTAGAGTGTAATCAATATTGAAAACCCTTTCATGACTCGGCATCGGAAAAGTGTGCACTCTCTTCCGGTGTGTGCCATGTAGGTTCTATTCATACTCAAGCAATCGGTCATCATGGAAATAAATCAAAACATGTTCTGCATATGGAATTTAATAATTAAACATGCATATTCATAGCAAGGGTCACAGAACACTTATCCATTTGCCGTCGCAGTATGCCTTTGTATCTGTTAGGCACCGTCAAGGAACTGGGAAAACTGAATGCTAAGCTGGTGAGCTCGCTGCAGAGCTAGGAATACCTACACCAGAACTAGCCTGACTTCTATAACACCCACACACACATCCAGCACAAGGAATCAGTCCCTTCTCTGCTACTCAGTCCCTCAGGCCCTGCATTCCCTTCTAGTGCTATCCCGTGGTTGTGGAGAAGAAAGTCAGCCCTCTAGCTCTGTCTATGTGGTCTCCAATCACCAGGTTTAAGCACACCAAGGCCCAATCCCTGCTTTTTGTTTACGTTTCATATCCACACACGTCTCACTGACATAATCCAAACCATCTCACTCATGTTATCACCAAACATGCAGTGCAGATGAGACATTTTCAAAATGT
>LPNX010651977.1:100374-131442 GCA_001517045.1 Pseudotsuga menziesii
CCATTCTGTCAATGAATAACTGAAATCCGTCACTGATTTTCTGGGCTGCAAAAACTGGGTTTTCCCATGGATTTCGGGGTAGCTAATGCTCCCAAATTCTCCCCAAGGTTCATACCTATGGATTCCCCATTGGATTTTACTGTCCAATACCAAATCTGGGCATTTTTGGCTCTTCAAAACGTGGGTTTTTGCACAGTCGCGATTTCTGGTTTTTCACCCTGCTGGGAACTCGTTTTTGGATGGAAATGATGCTTGGTCCCTCCACAATGGAATGGGGATGAGGAAGAAGCAATCCCCAAGAGGTAGAGTGACTTGTGGTACAAGAAAACAGAGCCCATACTCTGCCATACGAATTTCTGGGCTGCCCATGCTCCATTAAAGCCATGGATTGTTTTTCCTCAACCACTTCCTTACAACAGAGTTAAATGTCAACAAGGAAAGTCAAATGGGTTATCATAATGACATATGGCAGCTTATGGTTCAATCCCACAACCCCTTCACGACTCCCTAGTGGATACACATGGCCCCTTCTCATTCATTGCCTCCATAGTCAGTTTTGGTATTTTATTGCTTGATGTTTATTTACATCATTTTTACAATGTTCCATGGCTAAATAGCACATGGGTGACATTAGGTCCTATGCTTTGCCATTTTAAATAAAATACGAATATATGCTAGCGGGGCCTTGGCCTTGAGCTCCACGCTAGGTATACATACATCATTTAAACGGGGTCGAAACCGGGGACGTGACATGGATTGCGGGATGAGGGATGCAGAATCACACTTTCCTATTTTGGACTTCTGCAATTTTCTTCCGCATCTTTGTTTTCGCATTTTCCTGGACCATTGATTTCCTTGAGGATTTATCCTTGACCGTCCATCTTGATCTTTTGTGGAACTTTGGATTTTCCACCTAACTTATGTAAACTTGATCTTCATCGTCAGATCTAGTGCGGGTCGCTCCCTAACCATCCATTCTACAACAAATGTGGAACTTTGGATTTCCCACCTAGATTATGTAAACTTGATCTTCACCGTGAGATCTAGTGTGGGATGCTTCCTAATCATTAATTTTAGATCTAGTTTGAATCTTACCATGACTTTGCGGATCTGCACGATTTCTTTGTGTACATCCTCTGCGACAGTTCTTTTAGCAACAACATTGGATGTTCGATCTTTAGCTGTTCAACTTGCTATAGGGTTATTCCTTTGTTATTCACTTTGCAACCTGTAACCTCAGAACCTGTAACATGGTTATTCCTTTCTTATTTTGGATACCTGCATCCTTCAGTCAGACACTATATCCAATGGTTCTTCCTTTGTCATTTGTGAACAACTTTGACATCGATGAAAACTATATAGTCAACAATATCCCCCTTTGGCATTGATGGCAACCTCTACACATTCTCCCCCTTTGAAAAAAATGACAAAGGAACCTTTCTTCCTGGCAGCTCCCCCTGTCAACAATTCTCCCCATGAGAATGAGCTTTCTCCTCTTAGTGCTTTTGTAACTAAATTACTCCCATTATCTATCTAAGACGCTCAAAGGATTCCTTAGGTAGTAGTTTGGTGAAAATGTCAGCAATCTGTTATTTTGTTTCATTGTATTCTTTTGACAGCTTTTTGAGATACCTGTTCTCTTAGATAGTGATATTTGATTGGTATATGTTTTGTCTTAGAGTGCATGATAGGATTTTTAGACATATTTATAGCACTAGTGTTATCACATTTGATCACTATTGGATGTTCATATTTTACAAGTAAATCTTCTAGGCCTTGTCTCATCCAAACAACTTCAGTGCAACATGAGGCGGCAACAATATATTCTGATCCTGCTGTAGAGAGTGAAATGGAGGATTTTTTTTTACTTAAACATGATACTAAACAATTTCCTAGGAAAAATGCTGCTCCACTAGTACTCTTTCGATTGTCAACACTTCCGGCCCAATCTGCATCAGTAAATTCCTCCAAGGTAAAGTCTTGTCCTTTCAGATACCATAAACGATACTCCATAGTACCTTTTATATATTTGGAAATACTTTGTGTTGTTTTTACATGTGTTTCTTTAGGAGCTGACTGGAATCTAGCTGCCAATCCAACAGCTTGCATCACATTTGGTCTTGTGGCTGTCACATATAGAATACTACCAATCGCGGATCTAAACATGGTATGATCTACTTCCAGAGATTCATCATCCTTACTTAACTTGAAACCAGTGACCATAGGAGTACTAACAAGTTTGGTAGACTTGTAATCCCAAGAAGAATGTCAATTCACACAACATTGACATTTCAAATTCTTTCTTCATTTCAGAGGCAAAATATACACTTAGGATTTGAAGATTGGTCCCAAATATGATATCATCCACATAGACAACAATAATGATCATATTTTTATCTTCTATCTTTAGGTAAATATTACTTTTAGTGGCTCCTATTTTAAAACCTTGTTGTTTTAAGTACTTTTCTAGTCTTGAAAATCACGCTCTTGGAGCTTGTTTGAGACCATAGAGATCCTTCTTCAGTTTACAGACATAGTCTCTATTCTATCAAAAGAGAAACCCTTAAGGTTTTTCAATATATACTTATTCTTCTAGTTTTCCATTTAGGAATGCAAACTTGACATCCATTTGATATACTTTGAAGTTTTTATGGCATGACAATTATAAAAACATTCTGATTGATTCAATTTGAGCTACAGGAGCATAGGTTTCTCCAAAATCAATACCTTCTACTTGGGCATATCCCTTGCAGACCAATCTCACTTTGTTCATTATTACTTGTCCATCTTGATTGAACTTGTTTTTGAAAATCCATTTTGTTCCTACAATATTCTTATCTTCAGGTCTTGGGACAAGTTCCCAGGTCTCATTTTTCCCAATCTAATCTAGTTCTTCATTCATGGCTTTGACCCATTCATCGCTTTTGATTTCTTCTGTAAATTTCTTACGTTCCACTATTGAGAGTAGGACTTGTTCTACATCTTGTAGTTGCCTTCTTGTTTTGACCCCAACATTTTTATCACCCATGATCTGTGACTCTAGATGATCCTTTTGTATCCTTCTAGAAGGAGTTTTACTGTTAGGTCTAGGGAAGTATTCATCATTTTCCTATGTATCTTCCTTCTCTCTGTCTTTTTCTTTGTTATGAATGCTCTTGTCCTTTTGTGAGTCTTTTATTTTATCATCACATGTATTTTCAATGCTATCAAGATTTTTCTCTTTCCTTGGTTTTATATCATCTGCTTTCACATCAGCACTTTCTACAATTTTATGTAAACTCTTATTGTAGCACCTATATGCCTTTTTGGTGGATGAGTCTCCTAAAAATATTCCGTCATCAGTCGTGGAGTCGAAATTTTCAAGGTCATCCTCGTTTCTTTTGATGTAACAGTTACTGCCAAATATTTTAAAATATTTGACTGAGGTTGGACTTCCATACCAAAATTCATAGGGGGTCTTATCCTTATTTACTCTAAGTTTCCCTCTGTTAATTGTGTATACAACTTCTCTCCAAAATTAATCTAATAGTTTTGCTTCATTAAGCATTGTTCTGGCAGCTTCTTGGACTGTTCTATTTTTCCTTTCAACTACCCCATTCCACTGAGGAGTTTTTGCAGCTGAAAATTGTCTCTTAATTCCATGATCTTAACAAAGTTCATTGAACTCATTGGAAGTAAATTATCCCCCATTATCTAATCTAAGACACTTGATTTTCATACCAAACTCATTTTCAGCCATCGTGTTGAAGATATTAGATTTTTCAAAAGCTTCTGATTTTTCTTTTAGGAATGCCACCCATGTCATCCTTGTGTAATCATCAATGAGCAACATGACATAATGATCTCCTTGCAGTATTTTAGTTCTGGATGGTCCACAAAGGTCTGTGTGTATTATTTCCATAGGGTGTGAGATCATATGTTCTTTCATTTTAAAATTGACTCTGGTTTGCTTCCCATGTTGACAATGTTTACATACAGAGTTTAGAGGAACTACAATTTTTGGTAGATCTCTTACAGCTTCCTTTGTGATTATTTTGGAAACATTGTCAAAACTTAAATGTCCCAACCTTTTTTGCATAACCAACTTTCATATACCATACTTAAGTAACTTTGGTTTTCATTTTCCAAGATGTATAAATTGTTTGCATTTCTCATAGCCATACCAACGACCTTTCCTGATTTCTTATTCTTGATTTCACATTTTTCTGAGTCAAAGATACAAATGTGTCCTTGGTTGCATGTTTGGATTACACTACGAATATTTGGCTTAAGGTTTTCAACTAGAAAAACATTTTCTTCTTTGATCTTGCTGTTGACAACAACTATTCCTTTGTCGATTATTTTGGAAGACAAACTGTCTCCAAAAGTGACTTTTCCCTTAATATCCTTTAGTGTTATGAATTTTCTTGAGTCACCAGTCATATGTTTTGAACCACTATCTAAGTGCCATAAGTTTTGGATTTTGTTTGCACATAAAGCAATCATGGAACTTTCCATTTCTTCCTTCTCTTTCCAATGCTTCTTTTGTTTCATGTTCCGAGGTTTGATTGCAACAATATTCCTTGTATGTGTCTTCAGTTTACAATTTCTTTCCATGTGTCCATGGTTATTGCATTTATAAAATTCTATGTCATATTTTTGAAGTAATGTAAAAAGATTCTTATTTCCTTTTGGCTCATTACTTGATGACTTCTTCTTGAATTCATAAATCTTTCTTTTAGTTCTACAATTTAAGGCTTTGTGACCAAAATTATTACAAGCAAAGCAGTGACCTAAAAATATCTATTTGGTCTCTTGGGTGCTAGATTATTTCTATTTTTATCTTCAGAAATTAAGCCAGCTTTCGTGCTTCTTTCCTTTTTAGCTGGAGTCTTTAGTACTTCAGCATAGCTTTTCTCACTTCCTTCTTGATTTGTGACAAGAAAACTCTCTGGCTTCTTTTCTTTAACGAACCCCAAATCAGACCTATCACCCGATGGTATTTGGCTACTCAGAATGTCATATAGAATATTTTATCTATTCCCAAACTTTGATTTGATAGATCCTTCATCAAGATTTCTCTTGAATTGCATGATTTCTTTCGCAACCTTTTCAGACTCCTGTATTCTTCTTTTGAGCTATAGGTTTAGTTCCTCCTTAACCTTTTTGGCTTCTAGGAGTTGATTCCAACTGACTGATGAGAAGATTTGACTATCTGTTCTTTTAACTACATTTCTCAAGTTCTTTAAGAGAACTAACAAGTTCAGCTCTTAGGTTTACTTCTCCTTCCATATCTGAGTCACTATTTGAGGCTTGCGTATCTAGTCCCATGAATAAAACTTCACTTCCATCTAAATCTTCACTATCTTCCATGGTGTAAACAATTTTCTTTTTCCCATGGTGTTTTTTCTTGTTTCCTGATTTACCTATTTTGAACTTTGAAGTTTCATTTTCTTCATTCTCATCTTGTTTAGTGTAGGTGCATTTAGAGGAAAAATGTCCAATATTTCCACAATTAAAAGACTTCAAGGGTAACTTCCCTTTGTATTTTCCAGTTCCTCTCTCAAGTTTATTAATGAAAAAGGATTCCTCATCATTTGGGTTTTATGATTGATTTTTCAAGGAGGATTTAAAAGCTACTTCTTTCGTTGAAGGTCCATTTTGTCATGTTCTCATCTCATAAGCAGTGAGGATTCCATGTAGCTCATCTACTGTTACCTTTTTAAGATCATAACGTTCTTCTAAGGTGGATACCTTTGGAACATATCTCATTGGTAATGTTCTTAGTAACTTGCTTACCACTTCTTTCTCTTTTAATTTTCCTCCAAGACCTCTGATTGCATTAACAACTTCAACTACATGAAGAAGGTATTCACCAATATTCTCTTCTTCTTTCATTTTAAGACTTTCAAATTGAATTTTATATGTTTGGAGTTTAGAATCTTCGACTTTAGATTCTCCTTCATAGATAGTTTCCAACTTGTCCCATGCTTGTTTGGTAGATGTGCATTGCATCACTTTAGTGAATACCGAGTTTGTTAAACCACTTAAGATTGTGTTTCAGGATTTGGAATTACCTTCATATTCACCTAGTTCAACTGTGTCTGCAGGGTATTGGTTTCCTATTTTATGATCTTGTTGAGTTGTTGCCCAAACCTTCCATCCCAGGGACATCAGGTGACACCATACTTACACTCCAGTAAGCATAATTTTCTCTGGTAAATAATGGAGGTTTGTTAGTAACCAAACCTTCTTGTTGATCCATTTCGATTTATGGATGGGATCTTCCTTTCAGTGATTAAACTGTTGTGAAGGAACCTACTCTCATACCAATTGTTGGTTTATCCCAAAATACTGAGAGGTGGGGGGGTGAATCAGTATTGTCATTTTTTACTTTAAAATATATAGAATCAACAATCAAGACACAGTTTTTATCATGGAAACCTCAAAAGAGAAAACCACCAACACAAACTCATTAATAAGATGAATTTACAAAATTGTTTATCTACTGCAACAGAAATGATGCAAAACCTGCCCTATATTTTGCCTGCAACTACAGACTAGGATGCTGCAACACCCTTATATTTTTATTCCTGCTTCAACATACAAGGATGCTACGACACCCTATTCTCCAACTACGAGTGAAAGGAGGTTTTGACCCCCTGCAGACCTACAGCCTGCCCTAGCATAGCCCTGCCACCCTGATATGTTTCTCATGATTTATATCCCACTGAATTCTATAACACCCTGTTGCAGTTGTTCCCAAAATTCAAAAAATAATTTGGACCCTCCTTTAATTCGTTTTGCACAGTTTTGGTTTTGCTTGATGTTGAATAAAGATTACTTTTATGAGGGAAATGTTTTAATGTTGGAATTAATTTTGTCGCGCCATCAGAAGTATTTTGGATTTTTGAGTCGGGAGTCTAGTCGCCAGCGTGTCTGTCGTTGCGGAAAAGAGCCAGACATCAAGTCCGAAGTCAAGTGTATTTGGTCTCCGATGTTTTTGTCTTAATCGGCGGTTATTTTGAAATCCCGTCAAAACCTTTGTCTATACGTCTTCTGCTATTGTGGAAGGGGTTCTGCGAAGTGGTCCGATAGTTGTTCCATCCTTTTCCAACCCCCACCTTCTTGTCTCGCCAGTCCTTGGGTCTTTTCAACCTTCGTCGTTGCGGCTCTAGAAAGCACTGTGATGCCAATAGTTTGATTTGTTCCGCTTCATCAATATTTTCGCTTGATTCATGTTTATTATTTAACGTCGATTTGCTGGTCTACAAAACTCGTTTGTTTTACAGGTTCACTGTTGCGGCTCTCTAATCACCTTTTGACCCGAAGCCCTAGTCTCGCGAGCTCCGATGCGAGTTTGTTTTTACCGCCAACGCCACTGCGGGTGCTCCGCTGTTTTATCATTCATCGTTGTGGAGGAGATAGTGACTTGGTCGTCGATCCCATATCCTTTTGGCGCTCGATTATTTTACTTTTCCCACCAATTATGTTGATCGCGACGTATATATAGTGGAGTTTGGGGGTTTATTTTTTAATTTTTATTTTGGATTTTCTCCATGCTGTCATTTTCACTCGAGCAGACCAAGAATTTCATTGTCGATACCTTTGCTCCTAGGTGGCTCCACCGTGGAAGTTACGATTTTTCTCCACCAATCGCGCAGCAGTGTCAGGTAGGCCCTTTTGCCCATATCCCCGTTCCATTCAATTGGTCAAACTGTTTTGTTGTATCCGTGGACTAGTGGTTACTTGGGTTTTTCCGTCCTGGCATGTATATATTCTGAAGTAAGTGGTATAGTTTTCAGTTGGGGGGGGGGGGGGGGTGTTTGTGGTTTGCTTGATGTTTTCTCTAGCGGTCGTTATGGTTTTGCATCCTACACTCGATTGCTGGGGAAACCGGTGCAGACGGCCGTTACGTTGTCTGCACCAATTTACCCCAATTTGTGTTTGGCCATCTGGGGAGGGCTTTCATGGATTTCTTATGAGATGCTGCATTTGTTTCCACTATATCATCACCCTCTCTTTTATGAACCAGGGTCGCAACGGTGAGTTTGTTCCACTCGAATCTGAACCCCGAATCATTTTAGGGTAGAATTGCATTACCCAGTCGGACCGTGAAGTGAGTGTTTACAGCAAGTAGCTTCCTCTTGTCTTCTAGTGTGCTATCACTTGCAGCCTCTTCACTTGAGCTGGTTTTAGTTTTTGGGTAGGAGCATTTGGTTTCGGACATTGTTTGCTTATTTTTCATAGTTGCACTCATGTTTAGCATAGATGAGGTAAAATGCTTATATTGTTGTCTTTATCTTTGAATGTTATCTGGAAATGACCCAACAAAGCCTAAAATAAATTCCTATATATGACAGGGAAATTCCTCAGAATTCGAGATGTCCAAACATCAAAAGAAGAAGGCTCCCGTAGTTGAAGCGGAACCTGAATTTGAAATCGTTACCAGAGTCAAATACACCTACGAGGACACCAAATGCATAGTTGGTGTGGAACTAGAATATTAATGGGGGGGAATTTATAGATTAATTGCGCGCCGAGAAGTACCTGACATAGGTTTTGAAGAAGAAACCATCTATGCCAACATAGAGAGATCTTCCTTGATGAAAATTGCTACTAGACCTGAGCTTTTTCCATGCTCAGAGGTGATTGGGTGAATTATTCCTAGGGAAGATGTAACCACCATGATTTTGGAAAATGTTGCTAAACAGGGTTGTGCTGCTTATAGCCCTGGGTATGTGGCACTAGCCTACCACTTACCAGAAGCACAGGTGTACTTAACTGAGGACTGGCTGAAGGTAATCAGGATGGACCTAGTCGAGACATTGAAGAGGACGCTCATGCCTGGCAAGAACTTTAGAACTAGGCCGACTGGAGAATATGACACTGCAAGTCTAAGAACCCCTTACAGGTTCATTGCCCTGATGCTGAACAGGATTTTCGGGAGGGCCCATGATAAAAGCTTCAAATTGGAGTGGTTTCCTATCATTTTTGATGTTGCAACACAGGGGACCGTTTTCAACTAGGCAAACATTGTGTCCAACAGCCTTTCAGCCTGCATTGCATCAACATTAGGAGGGGTGTCCCAAAAGAGATCAGAGTTCTACATGAGCTCTATACTGATTGATTGCATACTATGCAACCAACCCTTCCCCAATCTGAGGTGTATCTGGGATCGGGAAAGAACACCTGTCTACTCAGCATACAAGCCACTGTGGGCCCACAAATACCATAGTCACTATAGGGAAGTGTGTGAAGACTTCATTATGCCACTATACACATTGATCTTCCTAAAGGAGTGTAACTGTATGTCAGAGGAAGCATTTTAGGTGATTGAGGAATATGCGAACTATTACTTAACTGAAGATGGATTATATTTCAGGATGTTTGGATGCTCCAGAGCACCCTCACTACTGCCCAAGTATGCCACTGACTATGTAGTCGACAAAGAGGTAGTTAGAAAAGTCTTTTTAGATGGAATAGGGAGCTTTCTATTTGAACATAAGAAATTTGCTTACCCTCCTTTTCCATTCATATTGGGAAGCTACAAGTTTACTAGGGTGAAGAAAGCTGACGAATTCATGGAAGAGTTGGGGAAATTCCATTTTGGGGAAATGAGTTTCCATAGGAATGATTCCCAGAATAAGGTGGCAGAGCACTACAAAGAGGTGAATGTACATTTTGAATACACCAGCCACTGGGATAGAGAGGAATCCATTTTCCGCAGTGCACAAAATATGATAGCCTTAAGAAGAAGGTTTAAGAAGAAAATCACCACCAAAGTTGGAAAAGGATACGATGAGCAAGCAAAGGCCGAGGAGGAGAAAAATAGAAAAAGAAATGAAGATGCTAGGAGACTATCACAAGAGGCCAAAGGTTGGCTCAAAGGAGAAGAGGAAGAAAAGAGAAGAGTTGCACAAGAAGCAGCTAGAAAGGAAGAAGAAGCTTCCAAGAGTGAGGAAGAAGAAAAGAAAAGAAAGATGGATGAGGAGCTGAAGAAGCAGGAAGCGAAAAAGCTGAAGCTGACAGAGACAGTGACAGAGCAATAAAATTCTAACACAGTATAATGTCAGGCTCAGGAATTGGGGAACCTTGATATTCAAGACCCTGAGTCAGCTGCTAGCAGCACACCAGGACAGGCTATGGTCCCCACCCTTAGGCTAATTCCCTTTTAGCAGAAGAAAGGGGAGGGGGTACCAGACTTCAACATTATCTTTTATGATAAGGAAAAGAAAAGAATAGTGAAGAGGACCGAGAGAAAGATTGATACTGGGGGGCAGTCCGATAAAATGATAAATGATACAACTATCATATACGGGACAGACAAAGACCCCAGGTTCACTATCAGAGCGGGGGCTGCATTGATCCATGCTTCTGAGGACAATGTAGATAAAATAATGACTGATCTTGAGCATTCAAATAAGTGCTCTTCCCATCTCAAAGAGACCCTCAGAAAGGAAAGAGAGGAAAATAATAGGTTAAAGAGAAAGTTTGAATACATACAATGAGAAATAAAGTCTTCGAAAGCTGAGCTTCAGGTCCTCCAATTAGAGAAGAAATCTATGGAGACCACCCAAGAATGTCTAGAGAAAGTGTAGCAGGAATATCAAGAGTTGAGGGTAGAAAAGGAGAAGCTACTAGGTAGGATAGGGGAGTTGGAGCTGCAGAAGGCTACCTTGGAGGAATATGAGAGGCAGTCTCAGGGGCAGAAGGCAGAACTTAAAGAGAAGATTACCTCATTGACAACAGCTCTGGAAGAGGCCAAGGAATAGTAGGCCAGTCTCCATGCTTTCAAAGAGCATGTTTTGTCATAGAGAAGCAAGATGCACTAGCTGCAGGTGGCCATAGAGGAAGAACGGTGCAAGGTCTTGTAAGTGGACAATCTGCGGGAAGATATTTTGGAAACCTCTTCTTATTTTGTTGACAGGTCACAGGACATCCTAGAAGTCCTGACAAGAAGGCTGGCGAGATTGGAAGCGAATGAAGAAATTCCTATAGAGTTACCCTTAAAAGATCAACAGGCCCTAAGGCAAGACTACGATTTATTGGAGTTTGCCATAAACACAGCCGAGGAATTCAAAAAGGATGTTAAGAAGACAAAGGGGGGTTGTGCAGAATTCTTCAGGAGACTCTTGATCACTTATAATCACTACCAGGTTGAGGATGAACAGAAAATGGATACTTTTCTAGACCACAGCCTGTTTTTGGAAATGTTACAAAGAAGATATCAGGAAGATGAACAAAGGATATAGCACATTAAAGGCTTAGATGAATAGACCCTGAGGAATGAAGTAGATCATTCCTCGGTTAGTGAACAGCTGTTAGAAGACCAACTTCGCCTTAGCACAGCCAGAATAGAAGTCATAAGAAACCAGGCTGCTAAATTCGAAATAAATATTTGTTTCCTAGAACCTTCTGAATTCCAAAGTATTGCCTCAGAGGCTTCAGCATGGAAGAAATTTTTGAATAATCAAGCGGGACCCTCCTCATGATCATTTTACTCATTTTATTGTATTATATTGTAAATTTTATAAACACTTAATGGAAGAAAATGTGGGAGGTGAAGAGTTGGGGAAGCCCAAGAGTCACTTCGTGGGAAACCCAACAGTTTTGTTATTTTGTATAAATATAGAAAATCTAGACAAGGAGAGGGACTTTTTCCCAGTTAGATTGGTGAAGACATATTGTAAGAATAACTATTTCCTTTTACAATAGATAATTACAGTTTTTCTGTTGGAGAAATCTTGGTGGAACGTTCAAATGTTATGCTATGGATTTGTTGAAGAGGAACTATTTCGTTTTCAGCTTTTGTCCATTAACTGTGAGATCGTTTTAACTCTTTGAACTTAATTTCTCGTCTGAATGATCTCTAGTTTATTTTATGAAAATTTCGACTATGAGTAATGAATGTTGTTCATAAGTAATTGGCTATCTGGTTGTTAAATATCTTTAAATGTTCATGTGTTTTGAAAGAAGTATTAGCTATCTATGATTTTTCATAATGCATGCATGAAATACATTACTCATTAATAAGTGACAATCTTGCTCCCTAGGGATAGGTTAGGTAGTTAGATTTAATTTCTCGCTGTGTGTGTGATTTAGATGCATGAGGGCCTAAGACGAGAGGTAAGAACCTGCGCATCACATTATGAATACTCCTTGCATTCTCAATCAATCTGCATCTTAGATAGGCACTTGCATATCATACTTAAAGTAAAAAAATACAAAAATATATACGGTGGACTAGGCCACAATTGGTAAAACCTCTTATTTTTGTTACTTGACCTACGGTAGCCGGACCACAAATCGGACAGATTCCCTACACCAAACAGTCAAGGGCTAGTTGGGAACGTTAACTGGGGAGAATCCCTTGCTGTTGTTGCCTGCAAATTTCCAGGCCTCAACACACCCACTCGTCTTTGATTCCAATCATGCAATTCGAACTGCAAAGACATCTACCTTCTTACTAAAGCCATTGCTTAAATACTTCTCAGTGTTTAAGCTTCTTTCAATAGTTGCATCCCTTCAAAATGAAAAAACACACCTTATAATGTTGTGCCCTTTCATATTAGAAGATCACACCTTTTAGAATGTCCTTTCATGTTCTTCCATTGATCCTTCTCCTCAAAAATCATTTCCATGGCTTGGAAACCATTTCCGCACCTCTGTCCAACGTTTGCAGGTGCTTCTGCACTGCCAAAATTCTTTCCGCAGGATCAACTTCCTGATCCAATCAAAGTCGTTGATCTTATCTCTAAGTCAATTATGGACTGTCAATCTAACCATCAATTTTGGCCTCAAAATTGCCTTTCCACACCAATATTTCCTCATCAACAATTCCCCACTGTTGATCTTCATCGGTTGTTTCCCTGACCATCGATCTCCAGATTTTGGGATGCAGTATGCGGGATGCCGACTTGCCACTTTTTCCTTTCCAAAAACTCCTTTCCATAAGCTTCTTTCTGTAGGCTCTTTTCCACAACCTTATTTCCGCAATTCTCCTTCTACACTGTCGATCTGCTTTAGCAGAACTAACTTTAGCCATCCGATCTTTCCAGATTATGGGATGCGGGATGCTGAAACATAACATTTCAGCTTTTCGCAAGATCCTTTCTACAATTTCTCTTTCCCACCGTCGATCTTTTGCGCATTCTTTCTTGACCATTGATCTTGCGTATTGTGGGATGCACGATGCGGAATCACACTTTCCTATTTTGGACTTCCGCAATTTTCTTTCGCAACTTTGTTTCCACATTTTCCTAGACCATTGATTTCCTTGCGGATTTACCCCTAACAATCTGTTGATGCTCAGACATTCGTAGGAAACAGCAGTAAGGGATTCTACCTAGTCAACGTTCCCAACTAGCCCGTGACTGTTTGGTGTGGGGAATCCATCCGGTTTGCAGTCCGGCTACCGTAGGTCAAGTAACAAAAAAAAGGGTTTTACCGGTTACGGCCCGGTCCACCGAGTTTTTGTATTTTGAATTAAATTATGAAATGCATGTGCCTAATTAACAATGTAGAGTGATAGAGATGCAAAAAGAATTCACAATGTGATGCACAGGTTCTTACCTCTCGTCTTAGAACTCACAAGCATCTAAATCATACAAATAGTAATAAAATAAAACTAACTAAACTATTTCTAGAGAGCTGGATTAATTCATGAGTAATGCAATACTGTTCAGGTGTTATGGAAAATCACAGATAGTTGTTCTCATAACCAAACATATAAACAGAAGTAAAAGTATGCATGACAAGATAGCTCATCAACAATTAAAACATCCCATTACTCATAGTGCAAGAACACCATAAACATACTGAGGAATCTTCAGAAAAGAACATAGGTTCAAGAAATTAGAACACTCTTACAGCTAATGAGACACAGCTAAAAACGAAATAGTTCACATTCAACATTGCTCATTTAAACGCATTGATCCATTCCACATAGCACTTTCTCCAACAGGTAAAATTTTCACTTTCTGATTTGTAAAATGAAATAGTTCCTCTTACAAGCAAAAGGTTTACAAGTTTGCCAGGGAAAAATCCCCTGTAACTTCTAACTTTCAAATATTTAAACAAAATCAGTAGACCGCTTGGGTTTCCCCCAAACGTGTGACTCTTCGGTTCCTCGAGTGTTTCATATCCCTCCTTTCATCTTTTCTTCGTATGCTCATGATTAGCTGAGTAACTCATGGACCTTTCAGATCTGTGCTTTTGTTGCTTTTGATTTTGTCTTTTCCTTCGCTTGTCTCCCTTGTGACTTTGCCGGTTTCAATTTGATTTTTTACAAAACTGTCAAGCTACGCCTTCACGCCGCGGTCACCCCAACAATCCCTTAAGTTCTTCCTACAATCAATTACTGTGCATCATTCATTGGAATGGCATTTTAAATGTTAAATTAAAACACTTGGAAAGGATAATCCACAAGAAAATGGCCAGGTGCATCCCTTAATCTGAAAATTTTAATAAACGGAAGAATTTTGACTAAGCCTCGAGCGGGAAAGTTCTGAATCAGAAGCCGGAAGGATATCGACATCGGACATGAAAAGGATTTCCTAGCCACAACGGAAGAAAAGGAGAGGTTAAGGATACGCTACCCGCGGGCAGGAACACTCTCAATCGGAAGTCGGAAGGCTTTATACCTCGGAGGCTTAACTACTTTGGCAGCCGCAACGGCGGAAGAGACAAGGGCTAAAGACAAGCGAAATGCGGGTGGGAAAATATTTAGTCGAAAGTCGGAAGACATCACATCGGAAGCCAAATGACTTTCCCAGCTGTAACGGTGGAAGAGAAAAGGCTACGGGCAGGCGATTAAAAGACTAATAGACATCGACAGTCAGATCGCTTTGCACTTCGGGTGTTAAGTTGCTTTGGGAGACGCAATGACGGACGAGAAAAGGACAAAAGTCGCCAATCAAACATAGTATGATGCCCGACAAAATATTAAGTGTTTAAAAAACTGTTAGAAAATTAGCACTGGCTAAAACCCGCTTTACTTACGAAATAGCGGCCTTGAAGAACAAAGATCTGATTTATCATTTGCTAGCAAACCAACTCAAATTTGCGACCAATCAAAAAACTCAAATATAGGAAACCTCTGGAATAGGCTGAAAATCAATCTGTAAAATCATTCGAAAATAAAATCCGACCAAAAGGTTCAAGGATCCAATGATTACAAGCAATGCTAAATCATGAGGAGGGGCCCAAATTTTAAGAAAATTTTGGGAGAACGGTTGCAGCTGCAACAATTGGCGATTACCTGGTGGACCTAGATCTCTGGGCGATTATTCTTTGAGTGGCATACTGTTTAACAACAAATGCATTTATTAAATTCTTCCAACTATCTAGATTTCTCAAATGACGGATGTGTGTACCTTTAATCATTGATGATAGTCCAATTTGGGAGAGTGGAAACCAATATTTTCAAGTCCAGATAACTTTGTTGAGGCCAGAGGATGAGTTTCATTATTACTTTTGTCTTCACGTAGCTGATAGCTTGGACACCACAGGATTGTAGAATATGGTAAATAGAAATATTTGTTTGTTCCTCATTCCCATGCCACTTTAGCATTTTTTGTGCTTTTGGACTTTTGTCCCTTTTTATATGAGTCCTCCTGCATGCCTTTCTTACTAAATTTTAATTCAGGATCCTCTATCCCATAGTGTCCTTTTGTGTGAGCGGTGTACTTCATGTTTCAGCTCAAGGACGGAGAGGATCTTTCGGCAATTTAGTACTTATGATTTAGTATCTGCTTTGATGTATGATGCTTTCATAGGAGTTTTTTACTCTTATTTTCCTTTTGTCATTTGTTTCTTGGCATGGGATCATTTATATTTAATATATTGTGCACCTCATTCCTTTCCATGGGTCATATGTTGTCTCTCCTTAGAACATTTTAAGTGTGACGTGGATGGAGCCTCAACATAGTATTCCGGACTCTTCAAATCCGGTTTATTTCACAGGGGTTAAGCAGGACTTCAATGCACAATAGAGCTTATTCGAGAAAACTGCTAAACTGGAAGAAGTTCTTTTAGCAACACACAGTCTGAGACCCAAAAAATTTGATCATTCCCAAACATTTTGATGTTCTCCATGCAACCGCGGGTTCGTTCCTTTTATTGGAATCAAGAAAATCAAACTAAAGCAAACTGAAAAAACATTGCTCAAAAGAAAACCAAATAGATTATTTATATACAAGACAGAAGAACTCAACGGAACTCAGGAAAAATAAGGCTTGAGAACCAAACCATTCACTGGTAAGTTCTCTTCCCACCCCTGTAGATCTTGCAAATTATAAGTAGAAGGGCCAAGCTTTGCTGCAATATGAAAAGGGACTACGCACAACTGCTGGAATTTAGTATGCTTTCCTTTCTCATCATGGGGGTGATCCCATTTGAGAACCAAATCACCTACCTCAAATTCTTTTGTTACAGCCTTATGTTTGTCGAACCATCTCTTTATTACCTCCTGCTGTTGCTTAAAGCGCTCTCTGGCTTTAGATCTAGCCTCTTCTTCTTTCAGGAGATTATATATCCTTATTTGCAAAACTTCATCATCCGACCCTCTAGATTCTTGAGCTATTATGGAAGAAGGAAGCATGATATTGGGAGGAAGGATGGCTTCTTTACCGTAGACAAGGGTATATGGAGACACTCCAATCGAATACTTGGGGGTGACTCTATCATCCCAAAGGGCATTTGGTAGCGCTGCATGCCAACTCCTCTGGTTTTCTATTACAGTCTTCTTTAAAATTCTAATCATATTTTTGTTAGAGGATCCAGCCAGGCCATTTCCTTGTGGATAATAATTAGTAGAATAATGCAATTTTATCCCTTTATCATGAGCAAATGCAGTCAATTTAATTGATGAAAAGTACTTAGCATTATCAAAGACTAATGAAACTGGAACTCCAAACCTGGTCATGATATGATATTGTA
This sequence comes from Pseudotsuga menziesii, assembly GCA_001517045.1. Lineage (NCBI taxonomy): Eukaryota > Viridiplantae > Streptophyta > Pinopsida > Pinales > Pinaceae > Pseudotsuga > Pseudotsuga menziesii. Next base: position 117,295 of record LPNX010651977.1, read on the forward strand.
GGAAACTGATGACCTCGTCTTCATTTATCTTGCGTAGCAGGATAGCTTTGACCCAGCGAGTGAAATAATCAGTCGTGTTCAGAATGTACTTGTGCTACAGAGAGGAATTTGGTTTTATTTCTCCAACAATATCCATCCCCCATTGCTCGAATGGTTCCATGATCATCATAGGATTTAGGGGTGCTGCTGCTTTAGGTTGTTTCCCACTACACCTTTGGCAAATATCACACTTCCTGACATGTGTGTGTGCATCTTTGAAGAGCATAGGCCAATAGTAACCTGCCCTAAGGATTTTGTGGGCTGTAGTATCTCCTGAATAATGTCCCCCAGCAGGTTCGTCATGCAACTTTGACATTACTTTCTTCGCGTCTTCCTTTTCTAAGCATCTAAGAAGAATCCCGTCATAATTCTTTCTGAATAATACTTCAACAACAAGTTGATAGGAGGCTGATTTAAGACGTAGCACACTTCTTTGCTTGGAACTCCAATGTTCTGGAAATAGCCCTGCCTATAGGTAATGCACAAGGTCTCTATACCAAGATTCAGAAGCTGTAAACAAAGGACATACCTCCATTACATGTAATTCGGCTTCATCTTCCCAGGCATGTTCTTCATTTTTTCCATTTTCAGTCATCTATTTGCACAACCCTTGTCCTTTAACTATAGATGCTAGCTTGAATTCAAGGTCGTACTCTTGAAGAGTTGTTACCCAGTTTCCTCTTCTTTCTCCTAACTCCTTCTGTACAAGAAGAGACCTTACAACTGGGTAGGGGACGATCACCTTGGTTCTATTTTTTAAAATATAAGGCCTGAATTGCTTTACTGCTTTGAATACAGCGTAAGCTTGCTTATCAATGGCTGGGTAATTCAATTCGGCCCCCTGTAGACTAGTACTCATAAAGGATATTGGGAATTCATCCCCCCCATCTCCCTTTTGGGTGAGCACAGCTGCTAGTGAATCATCGGATACAAAGGTATACAAGATAAAATCTTTGTCAAAATCTAGGCTTTTCAGGGATGGTGTGTGTGCAACAGCAGTTTTGATTTTTCTGAACGCGCTCTTCTCAATTTCAGTCCACTTGAATAGTGCATTTTGCTTTACCATCTGTTGTAGTGGTTTGACAATCTGAGCAAAATCAAGCACAAATCTTCATACGAAGTTTATCGTTCCCATAAATGATTGCATCCCCTTTTTATTATGGGGCAAGGGGATTTGTTCAATAGCCTTAATTCTTTCTGGATCTATAGAGATTTCTTTCTTCGAAACTATGTGACCCAGCAACTTGCCCTCCATGACAGTGAACACACACTTCTTTGGATTGAGTGAGATGCCATATTTTCAACAGCGTTCGAAAATTTGCCTTAAGTGAAACGCATGCTCTTCTCTTTTCTTCGAGAATATTGTAATATCATCAAGGTACACTACAACACTATGGCCAATCAATCCATGGAAAGCTATGTCCATAGCCCTTTGAAACGTTGCTCCAGCATTTATAAGCCCAAAGGGCATCCTTCTATAGGAAAAGGTTCCCCATTTGGTCTTGAACGTTGTCTTCAATATGTCTTCTTCGGCTACTAATACTTGATTGTAGCCAGAGAAACCATCTAATAACAAAAATAGTTCAGAACTTGAGACCATTTGTAGCAATTGCTCCATGGGTGGAACAGGATAGTTATCTTTTTCTGAAGCACGGTTTAAGTTCCTGAAATCCACGCAGAGTCTGATCTCTCCAGATTTTTTTCTTACTGGTACCAGATTTGATACCCACTCAGAGTGTCTGACCTTAAAAATGATTCTAGCATCCAATAATTTCTTCACTTCACTTTGAATCAGCAGTTCCAATTTTGGATGCATTTTTCTTAAAGGTTGCTGATATGGCTTGACACCATCTTTGATGGGAATGACATGTTTGATGATGCTGGTGTCATATGTTTTCAAATCTTCATATGTCCATGCGAAAACATCTTTATATTGTTTAAATAGACTGGCGAATTTATCTCTTTCTGCTGATGAACAACATTTGCCAAGATTCACAAATTTGGGATTCGTCTCAGTCCCTAAATTTATCAGCTCGACCTGTAGAGATGAGCTGTGGGTCTTCACGTTGGCTGATCTTCTAAACTTTTCATTTAAATCGAACATTCTTTCCAACGTTTTGACTCCTTTAGGGATGAAATTGTCATATTTCATCTCAGCCTGATGTTCTTCATCATCTATAATCGCCCCTTTGAACACCTCATCATTTGTTAAGCATTCTATTATCTACTGATCATCGTCAAACACTCGCAGGCTGGTGATCATATCCGGTACTGAGGGCCTGAAAAGCAATTTGACAGAGCATCGATTATTAGTGGGTACGATCCTAGCGACTGATGTGGCCAGCAAGTTAGCTGCTGCATTTTTAAGTCTTGGAATTGAAAAAATATTGAATGCATTCAAAAATTTAAGCAGGTCCCATACCTCATTTTGGTAAGCTTTCAAGTGAGGGGAAACACAATGTATTTGATTCCGGATTTGTTTCACAATAATTTCAGAATCCCCAAAAATTTTTAGATTACTTACCTTTAATTCAATCACTTTCCTCAAAACCTGCACCAGCGCTTCGTACTCAGCTGTATTGTTAGTACATTCAAAATCTAGTCTACATGAGAGAAAATGTTTATTCTTCTGGGGGTCGATCAGGACACAGCCAACCCCTAACCCCTCTAACGTCTTAGAGCCATCAAAAAACAAAGTCCAAAAATCACTAACTACTGAATGTGAATCTATTCCTACTGCTAAGTCTACTATTTTACAGTCAATCTCATCAGCCTGTGAGAATCGAAGGAGATCAGGTTGAGTGTCTGATGTGTTGCTGGCTTCTTCTGCTTGGTAATTTCCTGGTTCCAACTCAATAAAATAGTTTCCCAATACAGAATCCACTGGTTCATTTTTCTCCTCCAGTTGAGTAACATTGTATTTCATGTGAGGTTCTCTTAAAATATTAATCTGGTTCAGACTTCCTTTGTATGGCAACCACAGATGCGACCAATCCAAGGCAAAATATCCATTTAGTTTGGCCGACCAATATCTACTCAGGACAAGACCATAAGCGTTTGGTATATCAGCCACCACAATATTAATGACTTGGCACACTTTATCATTTGATGCCAGATGGCCTAGGACATCTTCCATCTCACCAATTACCTTTACATCTGTCCTATCCAACTGAACAACCCTCCACATGGATGGCTTAGGTTTCCCATTGATCTTTTTATAGACTGATATTGGCATGACATTAATCGACGCCTCTGAGTATACCAAGCAATTATGTACATTATAATTGAAAATTTCAAATGTGAGGAGGAAAGGTGGATGTTTTCTTTTAGACTTACCTCCAACGCTGGTTTCACCGATTTCTTCTTCTTCCTAAGGTTGATTGTCAGTGGGCCGCTTCTCATCCGATGCTTCAAGTGCTTTCAATAGTCTTTCTTTTTGCTGCGGCACTTTACACATTTCGAATAGTGGAACATTCGCTTTTACCTTCTTTAAATCCTCCACGATGTCATAATCGATTGGCTGCTCAATGGGATGAGCTTTATCATCATTCATATTTCCTTCCTTTGGCCTAGCCAATGTATTATTCTGCTTCGGATCTTGGCTGGAAATAGTGAATTCTAGAATCTTATCAGCTAAGGATTTATTTTGAAATTTCTTTACATTTCTTTGCAGCCTTTTGATCTTTGGTAGAATGAGATTGTTTTCTTTAATTGGCCCTTGGCTCCTTGTTGCCACGTTGGTTTCCATGATGTCCTTGTAGCCCTGATTCTTTTCTTCTTCAGCATCAAATAACGAAACAGAATCCCAGAAAACCATGGTTTCCTCTTCTGGTTCCTTTTTTGATGTAATATTCTCTTTTCTCTCTTCATATCCATCTTCTATTAATCTAGAATCCAACAGCTGATTCATGACCAACGTCATTGAATTTATCCATTGAGGACAATTATTTTCAGAGTGTGGTTGTTGGTGGAAAGTGCAGAAATTGTCCATGCCTACCTCTGTTAAATTCATAGATGCAGTATTGTGAGGAGGAGGTTGAGACTGATTGTGATCCTCTCTTTTCTTATAATATGGCTTATAAAACTTTTGTGTTTCCTTCTCTTTCTCCAAATCTATGATTTTGTTGGAAATCTTCTGCATCATTTTTGCCATATTTTCATAATCTAGCGATTTCTCTTCCTTGGGCTTAGTAAACAATAAGGCTTTCCTTCCTGCACCTTTCTCTCCTGACTGTTATGGATAATCTTTAATACTTTCTCTTTCAGCTTCCAATACTTCTGCCTCTTCATAGGTTTCTATCAAAGTAGGCTTGGCCCTACCTTTGGAAAACATGGCCAAATCAGGGCCTAAAGCTAAAGTATAATATTCAATCAGAACTTTGTCTGAAGGTTTATCCGTTTCAAAAAAATTCTTGAGATAGGCTGCAAACCTTTGTGTGAAACTGTGCACCTTTTCCTTTCTTTCTTTCTTCAAGGTGCATAGCCCTTTCATGAGGGCTGCATGAGTTTTCTGAGTTGCATACTTACTTCTGAAAATTCTTTCGAAGGTATCCCAATCAGGGATAGAATTAGCAGGCAACCCAAAGTACCATGATGCTGCAGCTCCTTTAAGGGTATGCGGGAACAGTCTGCAGACTACATCTTCATACTCCCCAGCCCTTTAATCCTTCAATTGCCAAGTAAAAACTTTGTAGGTGATAATCTACTAGTATCTTCTCATTTGGGTTGAACTTGGGCAACATCTTGTCAAAGGCTTGAGGTAGGTCGTGTAGCGGAGGTGTAAGGTTTAACGGTGATCTGGCTCTCCATGCGGGTGGTGGATTAGGTGGGTTAGGTGGTTGATTTGCGTTTACGCCCGCCATGAGTCTGGGTGGAGAGTGAGGAGGTGAGCCAACTGGAGTATGAGAAAGAGAAACATGAGGGGTATCTGGGCCATCTTGATTCAAAGGTAGCACAACTTCCTATAAGGCTATTTCTACAAGTTCTTCCTAGACTCCAACCAGCACTGAGTCTTCTACTACAGGACGATCTTTCTTTTTATATTCTCTTCTGGGAAATTTAGGGATGATTGGAAATCCTCCAATCTTCTTTACATATGCCCTGGTGTGTCTTCTTAGATCATTAGCAACTTCGTTTCCAATAGAATATAGATGTTCTCTTTCTTCCGGAATTGGATTATGAAGCCCACTGCTTTCAGAACTGTTACCAGTGGAATAATCTCGGGAAAACGGGTTTCCTCGGCCAGCCATGCACTGGAAGCCCTCCTTCTAGTGCCAAAACTATTGAGGCCCGGAAATTCGTAGGCAACAGCAGTAAGGGATTCTCCCCAGTCAACGTTCCCAACTAGCCCATGATTGTTTGGTGTGGGGAATCTGTTCGGTTTCTGGTCCGGCTACCGTAGGTCAAGTAAAAAAACAAATGGTTTAACCGGTTATGGCCCGGTCCACCGAGTTTTTGTATTTTGACTTAAATTATGAAATGCACATGCCTAATTAATAATGTAGAGTGATAGAGATGCAAAGAGCATTCACAATGTGATGCACAGGTTCTTACCTCTCGTCTTAGAACTCACAAGCATCTAAATCATACAAATAGTAATAGAATAAAACTAACTAAACTATCTCTAGAGAGTTGGATTAATTCATGAGTAATGCAATACTGTTCAGGTGTTATGGCAAATCACAGATATCTGTTCTCATAACCAAACATATAAAAAGAAGTAAAAGTATGCATGACAAGATAGCTCATCAACAATTAAAACATCCCATTACTCATAGTGGAAGAACACCATAAAAATACTGAGGAATATTCAGACAAGAACATAGGTTCAAGAAATCAAAACACTCTTACAGCTAATGAGACACAGCTGAAAACGAAATAGTTCACATTCAACATTTCTCATTTAAACGCATTGATCCATTCCACATAGCACTTTCTCCAACAGGAAAAATTTTCACTTTCTAATTTGTAAAACGAAATAGTTCCTCTTACAAGCAAAAGGTTTACAAGTTTTCCAGGGAAAAATACCCTGTAACTTCTAACTTTAAAATATTTAAACAAAATCAGCAGACCGCTTGGGTTTCCCCCAAACGTGTGACTCTTCGGTTCCTCAAGCGTTTCATATCACTCCTTTCATCTTTTCTTCGTATGCTCATTATCAGCTGAGTAACTGATGGACCTTTCAGATCTATGCTTTTGTTGCTTTTGATTTTGTCTTTTCCTTCGCTTGTCTCCCTTGCAACTCTGCCGATTTCGATTCAAATTTTTTACAAAACTGTCAAGCTACGCCTTCACGCCGCGGTCACCCCAAAAATCCCTTGAGTTCTTCCTGCAATCAATTACTGTGCATCATTCATTGGAATGGCATTTTAAACGTTAAATTAAAACACCTGGAAAGGCTAATCCACAAGAAAACGGCCAGGTGCATCCCTTAATCTGAAAATTTTAACAAAAGGAAGAGTTTTGACTAAGCCTCGAGCAGGAAAGTTCTGAATCGGAAGCCGGAAGGATATCGACATCGGACGCGAAAAGGATTTCCTTGCCGCAACGATGGAAAAGGAGAGGTTAAGGATATGCTACCCGCGGGTGGGAACACTCTCAATCGGAAGTCGGAAGGCTTTATACCTCGAAGGCTTAACTACTTTGGTAGCCGCAACGATGGAAGAGACAAGGGCTAAAGACACGTGAAATGCGGGCGGGAAAAGCTTTAGTCGGAAGTCAGAAGAAATCACATCGGAAGCCAAATGAATTTCCCAGCCACAACGGCGAAAGAGAAAAGGCTACGGGAAGGCGATTAAAATACTAATAGACATCGGCAGTTGGATCGCTTTGCACTTCGGGTGTTAAGTCGCTTTGGGAGCCGCAAGAACATATGAGAGAAGGACCAAAGTCACCGATCAAACATAGTATGATGCTCGACAAAATATTAAGTGTTTAAAAAACTGTTAGAAAATCAACACCGGCTAAAACCTGCTTTACTTCCGAAACAGCGTCCTTGAAGAACAAAGATCTGATTTATCATTTGCTAGCAAACCAGCTCAAATTTGCGACCAATCAAAAAATTCAAATATAGGCAACCTCTGGAACAGGTTGAAAATCAATATGTAAAATCATTCGAAAATAAAATCCGACCAAAAGGTTCAAGGATCCAATGATTACAAGCAACGCTAAATCATGAGGAGGGGCCCAAAATTTAAGAAAAATTGGGGAGAACGGTTGCAGCTGCAACACAATCCATCTTGATCTTTTGCGGAACTTTGGATTTTCCACGTAACTTATGTAAACTTGATCTTCACCGTCAGATCTAGTGCAGGTTTCTCCCTAACCGTCCATTCTAGAACTAATGTAGAACTTTTTCTTTCCCTCCTAGCTTATGTAAACTTGATCTTCACTGTCAGATCTAGTGTGGCATGCTTCCTAATCATGGATTTTAGATCGAGTTTCAATCTCACCATGACTTTTTGGATCTGCACAATTTCTTTGCAGACATCCTCTATGACATTTCTTTCAGCAACAACATTGGATGATTGATCTTTAGCCGTTCAACTTGCTATAGGGTTATTCATTTGTTATTCACTTTGCAACCTACAAACTATAATAGGGTTATTCCTTTGTTATTCTAGATACCTGCATCCTTCAGTATGACACTATATCCAATGGTTCTTCCTTTTTCATTTGTGAACACCTTTGACATCAATGAAAACTATATAGTCAACAACTCAGACCATAAACTACAAAACTATGACCAAAAACTACAAAATCATGACCAAGACGACTCTTTGTCGACTTTTCTGCCTTATGCGCCATCCTTGGTCTTGTGTACCATCCTTGGTATTGCGCATCTTTTCCTTACCAAAACCTTCTGCCAACATTATGTGTGTATTACAAAGTTGCATATACTCACTTGGGGTTGGATAGATTTTGAATTTTTCTAAACCAAAACCTTGGTTTATAAATTATAGTAGGGAAATTGTTATGGTATCCTTGATTTCTATATCTAAAGAGGTGGTTTCCATGTTCCAATCTTAGGAAAAAAAGAAAGGCTTCACACCTTATATGGTTTAAGTCAAATGGAATCCCCAATGAACTTTGTAATAAATAGGCTATAAAGGAAATATGCAATGAATTCCAGGTTAAATAATTAATTTAGAGGTGATCATATCACAATATAAAAAGTAGAAAGAAAAGTTACCAAATTTATGGTGATTTTGGACATTTCTGAATGGATCTCATGTATGATGGATATAGAGTTGTTGGGGATTCAACTAGTCATCATCAAGTCTCATATAGTCATTGGGGATCCATCTAGGTTATAACCCCCACCTAATGGTGATATAGGTTTTCTAATAACAAGAATTAGTTTGTGTATTTGAGAATATTGAATCTATCACATCTTGAGAGACCTCACTTGATAAAAATATAATCATGCCAATTGAGCCCAAAGAGTTAGTGCTAGGGTTTTGCAAAAAAATGGGGACTATTCACTGGACCTTTCCCCTAAGTATTTGTCCCTCATTTTCATATTAATGATTACCTTTCACTTCATGAAACTACCATACAAAATTCCATGCATCATGTTAGTTCAATAATTATCAATAAAAGCTATTTGGGTGAACAAGATCATGTGTATCATCCTTAGGATAGTATACATGTTGGTGTTAATGTTTGGATTATATTTTGAAGTGGGAAGTATAAAACAATGGGTCTCTATTATACCCAAATCCTGTCACCAACATGTTATGAGATCCTTAACCCCTATGTTTTTCCTAAATCCCAAAACTTGGAGTGGAAACTTGCTCTGGATATCAATTCTACATGAAAAAACCTAGCACCGCGCTTTCCCTTTGGCTGATGAGCGGTACCTTGATCGACATCGCCTATGTCCTGTTATAGAAAAGTGGTGCCACTCCGTATATGTTGTGTTCTTGGAGCGGTTCTCACCTAAACCACTATGTCATAAGGGAACAAAAGCGGTACCCTTGGTAAAAATGGAAAAAGAGAAGATTCTTGAGGCTTCTAGAACTTCAGCCTCATGTCCTCCCTTATCCCTATCAATATGGGTTAGTTGGAGTCGATATTTCTCTTAGTAGGATCTTAGAGCCACCTCACCCACAATTCTCTCAACTATCCCTATCCATTGAGCCTTATAAATACAAGCTCATATCCATAGTTGAGAGAGAGAACTGAATGGTATTGTTATACTATTGAATTGACTACTTAGTCCAATCCACTCGAGAGTACAAGAGAGCAAGTTGGAGCTATCGGGGATGAGGTGTTTTTCTTGTGGAGGATTTTGTCAACACTAAGGAAATGGTTGTAAGCTTCTTCATTCATTCTTAATGCAAAGCTGATTTCTGTACCACATATATGTTGTATTGATCTCACATGTATATGTTACTGGATTCCTTAGTCACTAGTATGGATTTGTGAATAATTTTCTGGTAGCTTTGATGTTCTTGTTTGTTTGACATGTTTGCAGGTACACAGGTTCATGATCAAATAATTATTCTAGGTGTTTACAAAATTCACGGAAGGTCTTCATCCTTTGTCGTTCACTCATTTGTTCTAGATCTGAACCATTTAGACTAGAGGAATAGATTCTGTCCGCAAAAGGTGCAATATTCTTGACTACAAATATGATGACTCTGCTGGGGAGGAAAGCAAATTTTAGTTGATCTGATCTTCCTTAGTCCTTGAACACTTGTCCAAATCCAGGATCCAGTTTCTAACTCTCTTTAGTCAGATATTGCATCTGATTGGGGAATTTCTGTTTAAAACTTTCAGATCTGTTCAGATCTGAACTATTTTAACCTTATATACTCTTTTCTATTGTCAATTCATCAGTCTTTACCTCGATTTGATCAATTTTTAACTTGAAATATCGTTCTCTTTTTGTTTTGGATACATTCAGGGAACCGCACATGTGCTGTTGGCAAGAAGCGGTGCCATTGCCTGAACTTTGTTAGACATAAGCGATGCCACTACCTGAACCTCGTTAGCCAGAAGTGGTGCTTGTCCAGAACCGCTTTGTCCAAGACCCCTCCACTATGGTGCAAGGTAGGCCTTGTTATAGAACTAGTTTTTTGTGATTTTTTGCAAAAAGTAGAGTTTGTTTGCTTTCAGCCTTGCATTGTTAGGCTTGCTTGCTTGAATCTGAATGCTCATGGTTGAAAATTTTGTGGTAAAATTGGTTTTATTGAAGAATTCAAAAGCTAGGTTAGGCTTGTTGATTATTCGTTTTCTTTCATGCTTGTTGGTTGTGATTCTGAAAGGAATTGTTGAAAGCTTAGGTTTCAGTTAGATCTTTTTTCGTTTCATTTATAAAGACTAAAAGAAAAAACACTTTCTTATCATCTTAATTTCATTTTTTCCATACAGAACTTCTTTTTGCTTTTAAAAAAAAGAAATTGTTTTGATTGAGATTAGGTCATTATTATTACTGAGAATAGAGCACTGGATATCTGATTAGCCTCACAAGCTTTCAGGTTCTCTTTGTTCTTTTTTCTCTCTTGCATTAGTACTATCTCATCAAAAGAAAAAATAGTGTATTTTTAAGTTAGATCTATCTACGTTTCAAGAAAATCGAAAAAAATAGATTGCATATGCATGTATAGTGCTTGTTGTTTTTCTTTTAGGAAAAGAGACTCTTACCCATCTGATTGCTTTCAAAAAGAAAAATGAGTTTGGAGTGTGTTGCTTGTCTTTGGATTTGATTTTTTCAAAGTGGTTGTTTGGGAATTTTTAGTTTTCAAAACGAAAATAAAATACTCTCTCTCCCTCCCGTAAATATGTATACCTCAAACGGTCAAGTGAAATATTTGCATCTACATATCTGCATGGTTTTAATTTTTCTGTCAAAATTCCATGCATTCACCTAACCGTCCACTTTAAAATTAACGATAGTTACAGGATTACAATTTACATAGCAATTTGAGAGATAGGCTAGAGACGTGTTCGGGTGTCGTTAAGCATAGGAGATGTCGTTACTCATCTGCACTACATCCCAGGACTCGCGCGGTTCTTCCACGTATCGTCAGTATAGTTCTTCCACATACCGTCAGTATATCAAATGGCCTTTCACATACCCTTGAGGTATATAGAAAGGTACTTCATGTACTCGATTGTATATAGGAAGGCCCCTTGGGAATGGTTGTGCATTAGACATCACTACTACCGATTTGAGGTCCCACGTACCTTGCGTATATTGGGAGATCCCACTAGGATACCTTATCTATCAAAGAAAATCCCTTTGGTCATCTTGCTTGGAGCCATACACCAAAAAAAACATTCGGGGAGATTACTACGCATGTACCCTTGTGGTATATCATGAGTGGCACCTTCTTGACAATCCTGGTGAGAGACTTGATTATCTGAACTCCTCCTGTCATTTAATTTTGCTTGTTTTGCCTATAGCTTGAGTAGGGAAATTTTTGGTGTATTTTCTAGTTTTTAGACCCTAGGTTAGATAGGAACTGTACAAATTGGCTGAATTAAGATAGTACAAAAGAGCATGGGGCTTGCCACCTAATTTTATTCCTATTTCAGGAGAAAATCCTATCGAAGCTATCAACCAAGGAACTGCTACCAACTCCCAAGTGGGAGAAAATGTGGTTGTAGAAAGTGGAGATCCATATCCTTCACATGGTCCTCCCTTGGTCCAACAACCTTCTAGGGGAAATATTTCATTCCATTCTCCCATGGAAGGTCATGTTGATGATATTTCCCATCCAGGTTATGGTCCCAATGCTCCATTTTTGGATACCTCTATGGGACAGGCCATTGCTTCGTTTGGCATCCGTCCAACCTCTTCTGAAGATATTTCACCAAATGAAGAAGAACGTAGAAAATACCAGGCAGCTATTCTCCATGCAAGAGAAATTGAGAAGAAAATAGATAACATATTGGGTACACCACCACCTCGTTCAACAGTTTTTCCTCGTAATCTGGACCCTTGGCCTGTGGGATATTGCTCACTTGTTGATTCTATGAAACCCATTGAACCTATTCTAGATCACACTGTGACTCCACATAATCCTGGTCAAACTACCAACCCCACCACCTCCCATATTATGTCTGTTCCAAATCCTCCTGTGTCTTCCGCACCTGGGGAACAACCACAATAGAACTTGAGGTCAAAATCCAATGACTACCATGTCTGAAATTCAACAATAACCTGTCGGATATTCGACACCCTCAATTTTTTTTGTCATCGGTGGTGTAACGTTGGATATTCGATAGCCAAGCCACGCCCGTCGGATTTCCTACAGCAAGGCCGTCAGATTTCCTACACCACTCTACCATCGGAGCCACAACAATTTCATCAAATTGACATGAAATCTGAAAACATCTGTTAGGCATTAAACGTCGGATAACCGATGGGATACTATATATTAATAATAAAAAAATTGTATTCGGTGGCAAGTTTACGTTGAGATATGCTATAGATATCATTGTATTTTGATATATTTTGGTGGATGTGTTTAAGTTTTAATACATCATCAGGACCAAAGATATGTAGGTCTCTTCATTTGAAAGAGGATTCAACATAGATGGAATCTATTTAACAAAGGTGCTAATAATATAACTCAGAATCTTCTCATCATATCTTTATTCCAATGTACAACCGATCCAGGAGGAAAATATTGCAAGAGATTTATCACATGAGATCAGTTAGGCAGAGAATTTAATAGGGGCAAGCAATCAACTTTAGATAAAATTTTGAAGAAAACAAAGGTTGTCAGGCATGCCAAGAAAAGACCATGAATGGTGGGGGGGAAGAAGTATTGATGAAAGAGAAAAACAATTTTGAAAAAATTATCCTTAGCTGGTAAGTTTCATGGATGATACATATCAAAACTCTCATTAAGGAAGTGGATGGTGACAAAATACAACAAAATGATAAGTTACGAGTCATTCCACATCCTTTCCAAAGGATGGGTCTCCTTCTTACTTTGAGGAAGGTGATCAAAACAAAATTGTAGGAAGGAATTGGTTTTGGTCAAATATTCATCTAGAATTAAAATCCTAGGAACCATGTTTTGGTCCAAGTAAAGAGTTGGTGAAGTCACATGCCCTATGGGTGAATCTCATAGGCTTCCTCTAGAGACATGGAAGGAATCCATCCAAGAAGAAATCATGAGAGAACTCATTAAGTGCACCTGTCTATACCCTAGTCACTTTTACAGCTTAGACATAATCATAGCAAAATTATGTGTTGAATTTGACCTAAGGAAAGAGCTACCTAAGTTGATGGAAAGCATATATGGAAATTGGAGTTACATTCAATAGTTGGGTTAACAGAGTGTCCCTTTTCATTGCCACTTTTGATGAGAATATCAGCACATAAAACTTGAGTGACCTTGATTCAAAGAAGAGGCGAACTCTAGATATAAAAAAAGTTCAAGAAAATACCAATTTTTCTCTCCAAACTATGGGTATTCTTCAAAATTTGCAGCAACTAAGGAGCAACGAGAGGATCATTCTCAAAAGGGAAAGAAACATAACTCTAGTGAGAAATAAGCATATCAGTCTAAGACCCATGAGCATGAAGAAGGTCGAACTAAGCCAATTAATCTTTCTGAAGGAAGTGGTGATGTTTTTCCCTCAATTGGTTTCAAGGTTAAAAGGAGAAGCCAATGCAAATCATCATTTTTGAGGAAGAAGAGGTCAAGGATACCTCAATGGAATCCAGTCAAAAACTGGATTTTAGTCAAAAGGATTCTTTGATCAAAGATTTAATTGGACCAGTCCCATACACCACAACTTACATGAAGACCTTAAACAGGATTAGACAAAGCAAAACAAAATACAAGCTGAGTTTTCATCATCGTCGAGTCAAAATAAGGTATTTGCGGGAGATGTACCCAAAGAAAAGAGAAGAGAACCCTAAATGGCCCTGTCAAGAAGAAACTATAGTATGCATATCATCTAGTTTCAATAAAGTTATGTGGATGATGCCCAGACTCTAAAGTAATGTGAGAAATTCAATTGGACAGAATAGATATTGTTATAAGTCACCTAGTTTGAGTTCATGTTCGAATTCGGCATGAAAACAATTTGGCATTAAATTCGAATATATATATATATATATATATATATATATATAGATAT
>LPNX010651980.1:0-47651 GCA_001517045.1 Pseudotsuga menziesii
TTATTCAGTGTAATTAGCTCTGTCAGCTCAGTGTAGGATGCTGGAGTGAGACATCTAGTAATATCTCTGAACACTTTAAGATCGTCTCTAAGTATTTTCACAGCATTGGACCAATCTTTCCTGGAAATGAAAATTGTTTAAAGTTTATCTAACCAACTACAAAGTATTCACTGCTATATGCAAATGGTGAAACAATAGAAAATCATCAAATATGAAAAAGATAAGAAACCCCATAATATGCAGGCCAACATCCACAAGCATGAAAACGCAAAATTCATGAATACTAAAAACCAAGAAAGGTCTCAACAATGACTGTAAGCAGGACAATGAAAAACTGAATAGGACTGGAAGGTGTAGGTTGTTGGTTTAGTTCTTTGCTTTGATGAAAACTGATGATATCTGCTGGTTTTTGTTGGTTTTTTCTGGATTATGTATCCTATTTTCAAATTAAAAAAATCAAGACAGAAAAAAAGATTTCTTACAGATCTAGTGCTTCTAGATACTTTTGCATCCTGATCTCGAAGAATATCATATTAGAAAGAAAAAAAGATTTCTTACAGAAAAACTGAATAGGACTGGAAGGTGTAGGTTGTTGGTTTAGTTCTTTGCTTTGATGAAAACTGATGATATCTGCTGGTTTTTGTTGGTTTTTTCTGGATTATGTATCCTATTTTTTAATTAAAAAAATCAAGACAGAAAAAAAAGATTTCTTACAGATCTAGTGCTTCTAGATACTTTTGCATCCTGATCTCGAAGAATATCCTATTAGAATTCTCGTTGTTGTCCAATTTGATAAAACATAACAAGTATCTCTCAGCCTCATCAAAATTTCCGGACATCAGAAGGTCTTCAAAATACTTCAGGTTAAAATAAAGACCGGATTTTTTCTCCAACCTGGGCCATGGGCCATGCATGGCATCATTAGCATTAACACATTTGGCCCAAAATAGATCCAAAATGTGACAGGGTTAGCATTAACACATTCTCTAAATAGATTGAAAAATAAATATTCAAAATACGGAAGGGTTCAGAAACTTACATGTGGGCCGTTTCCGTGTAGTTTTGCTCATACAGAAACTGCAAGGTGACATACAGCAGGTCTTTGGCCAGAGACATTGTGCCAAAGAAACAATGAAAGGCTTCAAATACTACTAGACTTCAAAAATCTGGGAGACCTTGAAAGGAGTTATGCCAAATGACTTCTGCCAAAGAAAAAATAATAGAATTCAAAGATCTGGGAGACCTTGAAAGACTTCAAAGGCTTGTGCCAAATGACTTCTGCCACAGCAACAATTTCTCTCTGCTGCTGGTGGTAGTAAGATCGCCAAACTTATATAGCGAAAGTAGGGTGGTAGATCCGCGAGGCTTTGAAAGGACGTATGCCAAATGACTTCTGCCAAAGAAAGACAAAAATTTCTTTTTGCTGGTGGTGGTAGTACGATCTCCCAACTTATATAGCGAAAGGAGGATGGTAGTTTAATGGTAAGAATCGTGAAACACGCATCCCCAAATCTTGTTTTATATTTATTAAATAATAATAAGACAACAAACTGTTAGATAAATAAGCCTTTTACCAGGAAATGAATATAGTATATTAAATTCTTACCTAACCATTTTTTCCTTATTTTTGGTTAGGTTTTACTTGTTTTTGGTTATGAATCTTCACAGAATTTTCGAAACATGCAAAAATATTGTTAGATTTTATAAAGTATGGGTCTTTGGGGTTTTTATGTCCCTTGATTTCATTCTATACTTAAAATCACCCAAAAACAAAAAAAAATTACAAGATTTTGTAAGTTAAATTTACCAAATTTCAGCTTAAAATCAACCTAAAAATCAAAATCCTCCCCTAGTTAAACAACTCATATTAAAAGTATCCTAATAATTATTGTTATTCAGTTTTTTACAATTCATCATGGTGTCCATGAGTAGCTATCATCTCAATAAGTCCACGTCTAATGAGCAATTTTAGATATTGAGTGTCAAAGTTATATAGAGAGACCCACATCATGTAGCTTGGAAAGTCCTTGTTCATGGCAAATTGCCCACATCAGAAGCTTAATTTGCCCATAAAATAGGGTGTGAAATTAAATTTAATGGTTGGACATTTTTTAAAGTGTATATTTAAGGTTTTGAAATTAAATTTAAATATTTTATAATGATGTGAAATGAAATTGAAATGTGGTCTCGAAAAGTCTTTGTTAGTGGTAAATTTCCTACATCACATGCATATATAGCCCATAAAATAGGGTGTGAAATTAAATTTAATGGTTGCACGTTTTTTAAATTGTAAATTTATGTTTTTGAAATTAAATTTAAATATCTTATCAATGGTGTGAAATTAAATTTAAATGACTTATCAATGGTGTGAAATGAAGTTTAAATATCTTATAAATGGTGTCAAATTAAATTAATTATTACACATTTTTGAAATTGTAAATTTAAATTTTGAAATTGTAAATTAAATAAATGGTTGAAACCTTCAAATTTGATAACTAGATTTAATTTAATTTCAATTTACTTACCATATTATATCTATCTAACCTCTTGATCTACCATGGAATCAAATTCCTTGAGGTGCAAACCTATTGAGGACTTGAACCCTCTCGACCCATGGTACATCGAGAGTTTAGATGGTTCTAGGCTCAATATGGTCGAGGGAGGTGAGATTAAATTTGTAGATGATTGTGATTATTTATATGAAGTATGCAAAGACAATTTCAATAGTTAAATGAGAAATAAGATGAATACCAAGGATGAAAATGATGAAACATGTGAATAGTAAAAAAGTAAAAGGATGTGTATAATGAATAAGAAATAAATTACAAAGTAATCAATCTCAATATATCTTATTCAGTGTTTTGAATAGTCACGCATGCTTATTTTTCCATATTTTCATATTGATCATATGAAAAGGTGGTTCAAATCTTTAACTCAAAATATTAGAGTAAATGTCATACCCTACCTCTGGTTCTTCCCAATATTAATAGTAGCTTTCTCCAATGTCAATCCTTGAGACTTGTAGATTGTTAACCCCCATGCGAGTTTCAATGGAAGTTGTTTTTAATTAACTCTTTCAATCGGTGTGATAGGGGTAGTTTGAGGAGTTGATTCATCCCATGGTACCTCCTAATATTTATCAAATATTGTCAAAACATATGCGGGTGGTTCTAGGTGTAATGTTCAAGGGTTATACACAATTTTTTCTACCACTCTAAGAGCATTATTGACGAGTCCAGCATTTGTGCATATGTTAGATGTAAGCATCACCCTAGCTCCAATTCCAAGAAGTAGCTCAACTTCTAAGTCCTCCTCATCTGATTTTGCAGAAAACTTGATTCATACTCTTGTAGCAACACTAGCTGCAATGGGAGAATTCATATTTCTTATAAAACACTTATTATGATGTGTACATCATCATTTGTTGCAAGAAAATGTATGTCCTTTTCAAAGGATCCTTTCGTGGAAGCATCCAAAAATGTATCTGTACGAGTAATAAACAATTTCTAGTCTTCCATCGTTGGCATTACATATCTAACATTCATCATTAGATGATGAAAACATTTTTTCTCATCGCTTGGTCCATCTTGATGAAATATGGTATCAAAGTTCAAAACTGTTTTGAATGAGTTTCCTAATTCTTTTACAAGACCTTCAGATGCATATACAAGTTTATCCATGATAGGTGGCAATTGACGTAAATCATCAACCAATATAATTGACATTCCACCAAAAGGAATACACTATTTTCAAGAAAAGCTTGTTGAAGTTTGAATCAATTTTAATTAATACATTTCTTCCAATAAAACACATTTCATTTATTAGGATATGTTTTACATGTTTCATATCTTCTTACAAAGTGATTAAATAGTATCCTTGTAAATTAGTTATCTCTTTGATTAGTATGTGAAGGGTCAAATGAATTGTTGTTACTGAAATGTGGAATGTTTCTACCCTCAAAGGAGCCAAAACGAGTAATGGATTCTTCTATGGTAGAGACTTTGTTTCAAAAAAAACATTAGTAGCTCCAATCAAATATGAATTTCTTGTACCTATAGTCCTTGGATCATCTTTCTAACTAGATCAATGCCCATTCTATAATGGTTAAAGATAATATCAAAAGATTTTCTTTCTTGAATTCTGAGACTCTCAAACAAATAAGAGTTTGCATTCTCATTAGTAAGAATGAAATTCAACTTTTTCTTTTTAGATATGGACCGAATGACACAATTTGAAGTGTCTCCATCAACAAAATTAGTGTTCCAACTATATATAACATCACGATCACTATGTCTAAGAATATCAAAATCATTGTAATTTATAAATTTATGCTTAGACAAACCATGAATGATCTCCCACTTGTTAGAATTCCATATGCTAAGCTAGATTATCAGCATTTAATTTCAATTTCATAAAAGCATATAGACACGATCACTAAAAGAAAGATTATCACAAGAACAACATAGATTTATCTTGGGAAAAACCTAATGGTAAAAACCCAGCAAAAGATTCCTCAATATAGATTCCCCAAAAGATAAAAGGTAAAACCCAAATCTCATCCTCCTCCTTCTCCATCTACAGATGTTTCTCTCTCTCTTATGCGCTAAACAAGTGAGTGTGTGTGTCTCAAATGAGAGGTGCCTCACTCTATTTATATTCTTTCGTTCACTTGACATTTAACCCACTTATGTAGGCTCGAGTAGACATAACTCGGATAACTTAATATAATAATATATTCTGGAGGGTACTAATGACCCGACTTACAATGGAGGGGACTTCCCCATGACTCTTAGTAATTCTCCTGATAGGAACATCGAGGTACAAAGAAATACAAATGATTCTCTCGATAGGAACATCGAGGACCAATAAAATACATTTAGATTATTCTTTGAAGTTACAATAATTCAACACTCCCCCTTAATGAGAACGGTATTCTACAACAACAATAATAGTTGTAGGAGAGAGAGGGAATCATCAACATCATCAGTGTGATACATCTATAAATCATTGGAAGCCTTTCATCATCTTCAACATATAGTCTTCATATTCAAACTTCAGCAGCAACAACACTTTGATTGCTCAATCGACAACATCATTTTGATCATCAACATCATCATCTGAACTTTCAATCAACATCAAAATCATCATCATACTCTAAAATTTCGATCAACATCATCATCATCATCATCATACTTTTCTCTTTCGATCAACAACATCATCATCATCACATTCTAATCTTTCGATCAGTAACATCATCATCATCACACTCTGATCTTTCGATCAGTAATATCATCATCATCACACTCTGATCTTTTAATCAGTAACATCATCGTCGACATCAACAACCTACAATCCACAATACGAACACAAAAGTCTTCGGATCACTTCTGGACTTAAATTCTAGGGATGATGCAATCCTACCACATTATCGAGGACCGAAGTCACCGGATTCGTTTTGAACAAAAATTCAAGGATGATACAATCCTACCACATTCTCGAGTACCGAAGTCACAGGATCAGTTCTGAACAAAAGTTCAAGGATGATACAATCCTACCACATTCTCGAGTACCAAAGTCACCGAATTAGTTCTGAACAAAATTTCAAGGATGCTACAATCCTACCACATTCTCGAGTACCGAAGTCACTAGATCCGTTCTAAACATAAGTTCAAGGTGTTCGGGTACACAGGGTACTCCCAAAAGACTGAACACCTTCAGCAACCGTTTCACACAAATAGATCATAGATCAACACACCGATGTTTGTCACATGGTTAAAACCCTTGAGAGGGAAATAGTCCACTGCCCCAGCCAAATAGCTACTTGGAGCAATTTATTATGCAAAAGAAAAAAAGTTACATGAGCTTCTCATAATCGATCAACTAGCCAAGGACCCTCCATACTCTTTAAATAGAGATCATGGACCAATCGGGTGTTAAGCCACAGATCAATGGTAGGTATGATCTAAGAGAAGTTGAACCGTCGGATCACTCTATGTCTAGAACATATCGTGACCTTCACATTAGAATATTTACAAATGCATACTAAAGAAACACACTTTTACCTAACGTATATATTACACAAGTTGATCTTAACTAACTCCTAAGTGTCTAAATATCCTAACATCCTCCCTTAAGAACAACTTGGGATAGGATTGAAGGATTTACAAATGTGAAACTATCAAGAGGAGGAAGGAGGCATTAGAGCCTATCCCCCCTTAAGGATACATTCCTGAACTTGTAACATTGACCGAAGTTTAGGAAAAATCACTTCTATAAGAGACTTGGTGAAGATGTCTGCAACTTGATCATCTGTAGGGAAATAGAGCACTTCAATAACACAATCATGAAAAATATTTATGATGAATTGCATCTGTAGCTCAATGTGTTTGTTGCGCTAATGTAGAACTAGATCTTTGGCAAGCTGGATGGAACTTTGATTGTCGCACCAAAGTGGAGTAGGCTATTGCTGCTCGAATCCAAACTCTGAAAGGATCTGTCGAAGCCAAAAAGCTTCCCGACTGGCATTAACTACGGCTTGATATTCTGCTTCTACTGAAGAAAGAACAAGAGCAAGTTGTTTCTTACAAGCCGAAGTGATAGGTCCAGATCCCAGACTGAAAACATAACCTGTAGTAGACTTCCGATCATCAAGATCACCGGCCCAATCTGAATCAGTGAAACCAACCAACAAAGGTTTCCCCCCTGTATTGTAATGAATCCCAAACTGAATTGTACCTCGAATATATTGAAGTATTCTTTTTGCTGCTTTCCAGTGACTTTCATGAGGAGTTTTCATATAACGGGCAACACGACCAACGACAAAGGAAAGGTCAGGGAATGAGTCAAGTATAAAAGACTACCAACAAGCTGACGATACAAGGTGGCATCTACTTCAGGGGAAGTACAAGTGGTGGAAAGTTTGACTCCAGACTGGAAGGGAGAAGGGGCTGGTTTACAATCTTCCATGTGGAAGCGACGAAGAAGGTCACAAACATACTTAGACTAGGAAAGAAAGATTCCTTCTTTGGTTTGCAAGACTTGGAGACCAAGAAAATAATGCAAATGTCCTAAGTCTCACATTTCAAAATTTTGCTTAAGACTGGATTTCACATGGGTTATAAGTTTAGGGTCACTACCAATAATGATAAGATCATCAACATAAAGAACAAGTATGATGAGATGGTTTCCTACTTTCTTGGTATAGACATTAGGGTCAGAATGGCATCTAGAAAAACCAGTTTCAAGGAGAAAAGCTATCCATTTTGGCATACCAAGCTCTAGGAGCTTGCTTAAGGCCATATAAGGATTTCTTAAGGAGACAGACAATGCTAGAGTTATCTTGAACATATCCAGGAGGTTGTTCCATTTAAATTTTCTCTTGTAAATCACCATGTAAAAAGGAAGACTTGACATTCATTTGATGGAATTCCTAGTTATGTAAGGCTGTAAGGGAAAGAACAAGGCGGATGGAATTCATTTTTGCGACAGGAGAAAAGGTTTTATTGTAGTCAATCCCTTCAACTTGGGAAAAACCTTTGGCAACTAACCTTGCCTTAAGTCTTTCAACACTTCCATCTGATGCATACTTAGCTATGTAGACCCATTTACATCTGACAAGTTTTCTTCCTTTTGGAAGAGGAACAAGATCCCAAGTATCGTTCGCCATTAAGGAATGATATTCTTCATCCATAGCTGCATCCCAATTTGGATTTCCTGAAGCTTCTGCAAAAGTTTCTGGATCATGATTCTCGGAAACTTGAGCCAAAAGAGAAGAGGATTGCTGAAACTAAGAACGTGTTCGATGTTGATCTCTAGGATCACCGGCAATATCACCAGCTGCTTCACATGTTGAACGGACCCATCGAGGAAGCATTGGTGCTGGTGCAATTGGAGGAACATGAGCAGGTGGAGGTGGGTTTTCATCCTCACTGTCATCATCAAAAACTAGAGTTGGAAACCTATCAAGGAAGTTGAAAGAAGAAGAAGAAGGCATAATCATCGAATCAAGCTCGCAGGCCAAGGATGGCGCACCCGCTAAGTTAGGCTCGTAGGCCAAGATATTTTCATCAAATTTAACATCTCTTATAATGATTATATCATGTGAATGGGGCTGAAGAAGTCTATAACCTTTTACATCTTCAGAATATCCAACAAATATGCACTTTTCACTTTTAGGCTGCCATGCTTTTCGTTTTTTATCCAGAATGTGAGCCCATGCTTCACAACCAAACACACGAAAGTGACTTACATCTGGTTTAATTTTACTCCATGCTTCTTCTGGTGTTATACCTTGTAAAAATTTAGTGGGTGTACGATTAACTATGTAATTTGCACAATTTATGGCCTCAGCCCAATATTGAAGACTTAGTCCCTTAGATTGGATCATACAATTAGCCATTTCTTTTAAAGTGCATTTCTTCCATTCAACTACACCATTTTGTTGTGGTGTATATGGAACAGTGTGTTGTTGTTGGATTCCTTGTTCAGTGCAAAAAGTAGTGAACTTGTTGTTAACATATTCTCCTCCATTGTCATATCTTAACTTAATAATTTGATGATCAGATTGTTTTTCAACAAGGGCCTTGTAGGCCAAGAACATGTTAAATACTTCACTCTTAAGTTTTAGGAACTAAACCCAAGTGTGTTTGGAGTAGTCATCAATGAATGTTAAGAAATATTTGAAACCAGAAAAGGATGCAGATGGAAGAGGGCCACACAAGTCACTATGCATAAGCTCCAAGGGAACTGAGGTGTGCCAAGAGGCACATTTGTCAAAACTATCCCGATGATGTTTTCCGAGTACACAACTGAAATAAACACCATCCTTGCAAGATACCATCGAAAGACCAGTCACCATATTATCTTTACATAGTTGTTGCAATGAGCAATAATTTAAGTGACCAAATCGCTCATGCCAAAGTTTTCTCAAGTTATCACTATGAGCAACAAAAACTCAAGGAAAAGGTGATGATCAAAAGTTGTTAAATTTGTACAACCTGGTAATATCATCAATAGTTCTAGTAGCAAGGACATTTTGAGGATTTTTAAAATCCTTGATTACCACTTGGTGAGGTGTAAACGTCACAGTTTTACCTTCACATGAATGAGTAATTTGATAGACTGATAACAAATTGCAGGAAATTTTTGGAACACATAGTACATCACTGAAATGACCATTTTCTACTAGAACTGTTCCATATCCTACAACACTTAGAGATCTATCATCACCAACAAATATTTTCTTGGTGTTACATTCATGCATAGTCGAAAATATGGCTTGATCCTTAGCCATATGATAAGATGCTCCAGAATCAATGAGCTACTCATTTGAAGTAGAAGAAGAAGATGCAATATAAGAGTAACCAGAAGCACAAAGTGCATGTCCATGAGAGGTATATTTTGAAGACAAATATAGGTTGATGTGGTGCTTCTTCATTGCTGCTTCAAAGGCTTCCATCTTCTTGAAACACTTAGATTCATCATGATTATCTTTCCCACAAAAATTGCAATGACACTCAGTCTTTTTTCCTTTTGGATTGGATCCTTTGTCATTTTTTAAAGAAGGATCTGACTGAGAGGGTTTGGGACCCTTGTTGTTTGGCTTATTATTGCAAAAATTTTGTTTCTTGGGAGGCTTGGACTTTTCTTTCTGTTGGGAGAATAAGGCTTTCTCAGATGTATCTGCATTGTTAATTATTCCAAGATGAATGAGCTTATCTTGCTCTCTAATTAAGGAATCACAAAAGGATTCAAGACTAGGTTCTTGATATCTAGCTATGGTCAATGATTCTTTCATGGTGTAGAATGTAGATACAAAAACAGAATATGCAGGTCTAAGTTTGGAAAAAATATGATAAATACATTGTTTGTCTTCTTTCTTAATCTTGCATTCTACACATAAGAGTATAAGAGTTTTATACTTAGATAAATAGCCTTGAATGCATGAAAAATCATTTGGATTCAAGGAAATCAACTCATTCTCAAGTTGATGACCCCGAATTTCATTGTGTTTACCAAACATAGATTCCAACTTTTTCCAAGCTATATCAGGTTCATCAATTCCAGATATGTGGAATCGCAAATCAGTAGAGATTGACATCTCAATCAATCCACGAGCTTCATCACATCTATTTTTCCACTTAATTTTCTTATCATCATCAGTGGGTTCTATTTATTTCCATGAGGTTATCCTGAAAAGTCCCCTATTTCGCAAAACATCCTCCATACGAGATTTCCATGAGAAATAGTTAGAACTTATAAGTATAATATCACAAGGGGCAGCCATACTATAAAATAATGGCTAAAAGAATAGAAACTAGCTATCTAGATACAAATAGCTCGAACAAATATGTGGTTTAAAAAAAAATGGCACTGAAAACTGATTTTGGATGATGAAGTTATGCTTGATCAAAGAAAATGTTGAAGATGTCCCCAATAATGACATGGCAGATATTAACTTGACCAACTAAAAAAGGAACCGCCCTCTTTCCAAGATCAACCTTTGACAATCACTTTACAATAAAGTTGCTTTTAAGTGAATCACTTTTGTAGAATAAGTGATGTTCACTTTTACAATAATATTACTTTTAAATAGTGCGGCAATAAAGTAAAAGACTTAAGTGACTCACTTTTTATTTTATTTTATTTATGTGAGATGCACTTTTACAATAAAGTAACTTGAAAAATAGAAATTGCATGCACTAAAAAGTAGCTTAATAAGACTTGAATTCAAGACTTATTAAGGAATAAAACAACTTTGGACTAAGTGAGCTAAGTTTAAAAGGTACGTAAAATAATGGAAAGATGAAGGTCTTTATTTTTATTTTACTCTTCTCTCTCGTTCTCTGTGCTTGTCTTTTTTTTCTGCAAATCACAAAAAAAAACCAAAAACGAAAAACAATTTTTTTTTCCACACAATGGGGTTAGATCTTGGTTAGCTTACCTCGAAAATCTACGTTTTCAAGTTTTCTCATTGTTTCTGATTTTCCGTGATCGCACAAGGTGCACAGAAAAGAGCATACGTAGCCGAGAAGACAAGAAAAAAAAAACTTTCTCTTACTGTTTCTAATTCACTGCGATCACGCAAGGTGCATGGAAAAGAGCATATGCATCCAGGGAAGGAAATAGTCTGAGACTAAAACAATAAATATCTAATAATAAAATTGATAAAATATGAGATATTTAAAAAAAAATTAAACAAATCCGTCACTGTAACATTATACCTTCAGATTTGCCGAAATTGGTGTTTCTGGATCAAACGAAAATGGTTTTCAGAGAAACAAAAACTATTTCCAAATGGAAAAGGAGCTCTGGATGCAATGGAACAACTCCCACAGGCCACAAATGTATAGAAACTCCAGAACCATAAACCCTTTCAAAATTTCAGCAACACCGTGTTGAGGCCTCGAAATTCACAGGCAACAACAGCAAGGGATTCTCCCCAGTCAACGTTCCTAACTAGCCCATGACTATTTGGTGTAGGGAATCCATCCAGTTTGTGGTCCAGCTACTGTAGTTCAAGTAACAAAAACAAAAGGGATTTACCGGTTGTGACCCGATCCACCGTGTATATTTTTGTATTTTGACTTTAAGTATGATATGCAAGTGCCTATCTAAGATGCAGATTGATGCAGAATGCGAGGAGTGGTCAAAATGTGATGCGCAGGTTCTTACCTCTCATCTTAGACTCTCTCACATCTAAATCACACACAATTGAAAAAACAAAATTAACTAAGTCATCCCTAGGGAGCAAGATTATCAATTCATGAGTAATGTAATACTGTTCATATGTTAAGATAAATCATAGATAGTTGTTCTTAGAATCAAAACATATAAACATGAATAAAAATATGCACAACACGATAGCTCGTCATCTATTAAAACATTCATTACTCATAGTGGAAATTATCACAGAATAAACCAAAGAACATTCAAATAAGAACATAGGTTCAGAAAGTTAGAACGATCTCACAGTTAATGAAACACAGCTGAAAATGAAATAGTTCCCCTTCAACATTGTTCATTTCATCACATTTGAACATTCCACACAGCACTTTCTCCAACAGGAAAAATTGTACTTTTATTATTGCAAAACGAAATAGTTCCTCTTACAACAAGTAGTTCACAAGTCTCTCCGAGAAAAAGCCCCCTCGTCACTCTTTCCTTTGTATATTTATATAAGAAATAGCTCGAAACCTTCCAGTTTCCCCACGACTGTTTCAATCTCTAGTCTTGTCATTCATTGAATGCTCATGATTCAATATTACATTTCAAATAAATATTTTTATAAAAAACGGGCATAGCTAGGTAATCGACGAATCTCCCAAGCCTGGGCCTTTTCTCTTTAATGATTGTACTCTACCATTCCTCAGTCCCTCTTCAGACCCCTATTATTTTCTTCCTCAAGCCACAACTCTGTTGCCTTATGCTTTAACATGCTTTATCTTCCAACTGCATCTTCTTTGCCGCAATAATCTTCAAAGGGATCTGAGAAAATATTCCCTATCTGCGATCAACGAAAACTCATCATTTATTCTGACCATCTTCGATAAATATAAACCATAATACCAATAAAATAAGTACTGAAAAACAAGAAAAACCGTGGTTGGGTTTTTTATGTGAAAAATTCAACCTAAAAAAAACAACAAGCACACCAGCCAAACCCAAAATTGGTCACGAGCTCGAAACAAACGGTGGGAGAATGATCAAGAAATGGGCACATAAAACCCTCCATCGGTGAATCGGAACACTTAACATTGGTCGGTTAGTGAGCTATGCAGCCACAACGGTGGAAGACCTACAGTCTAGGGGTTCCGAAACACAAACCGAAAATGAGCGCGATAGAACTGCAGGGGTTGGATCTTCTACAGGCATCGGATAGTCAGTGAGCTACACAGCCACAACGATAGAAGCTAAAAGGTCAAAAAAATCCCAGACTAGTCAATCATCAAAGAAACAAAGAACAAGATATCGGCGAAAGAACAAACAGTCCGATAGGAAATTAGTCTATTCTGCGGCCGTAACGGTGGAACTCAATCAGCCTACGGCCTTCGATCAAAGTCATAATTTTTTTTGAAGAAATAAAAAAGTGAGGTCTTTTTTCCAATAATAAAACGTGGGCTGACCTCTGAAAAATGGCGAATGACAATCCCGTTTTAAACCTCAATGATAAAACATCGTAAGAAATGCTAAGCCTTATAGCCCAACACATGCACAGACCCAAACGAAATCACGAACAACAAGAAAAACTGGCCTCAAATAATCCAAACATGTAGCGGAGTGGGGCAAACAAAATCAACAAGGAGGGTCCAAAATTTTCAGAAATTTGGGAAAAGTTGCAGCTACAACAATTGGCAGCTCACTGGTGAATCCAGATCTCTGAATAAACTCCTCCTTAAGCAATATACTATTTAGCAGTGATAGCACCATGTTGAATTCTTCTAGATGTCTGGATTCCATAATGTCACATATATGTACTTGTAATCATTGATGATAGTCCAAATATTTAGGGAATGTAAATCAAAATCTCAAAGTCAAGATAACTCTTTTGAGGCTTAAGTGGGAGGATTTTATTTTAACTTTGTCATTGGGTAGCTTCCAGCTTAGACACCACAGGATTGTAACACATGGTAAACAAAAATATTCGTTTGTTCCGCATTCCCATGCCACTTGGCACTTTTCGCTTGTGGACTTTTTGTCCTTTTGAGTCCTACTCATTCCTTTCTTTTTGAATTTTATTCAGCCTCTTCTATCCATAGTGTCCTTGTGTATGAGAGATGCATTTAATTTTCAGCTCACAGACAGAGAAGAACTTTTGGCAATCTGTACTCATATAATTCAGTACTTTGTTTCGATAAATATTGCTTTCTTAGGAGTTCTGACTCATATTAGCCTTTTAGCTTTCAATTCTTGGCGTTTGGATCATTTAGATATAATATACTGTTTACCCTGCTCCCCTTTCCATGGGTCTTTTTCTGTCACCCCCTAGGACGTTTTAGATGTGAAATGGATGGAGCCTCAAAATAGTATTCTATACCTTTTGATTCTGAGTGATTTCAAGGATTATGCTGGACCTCAATGTGTTCATAGACATTTAGGAAAACTATTTACTAGAAAAATTCCATCAGATTCAAACAATAAGACACAGTCTAATGCCCAAAGAATCTCAGTTTATCAAGGGTTCTGATGCTCTCAATGCAACCAAAGTTTGATTCCTTTATTGGAAACAAAATAAACCTACACTAAACAAACTGGAAAGGAACAAATCAAAGTGGCAAAACAAGTCAACTTTATTATGTACAAAACAGAACAAAATAAAACAAAATCAAGAAAAATAAGGTTTAAGAACTAAACCATTTACTAGTAAGTTCTCCTCCCATCCCTGTAAATCCTGCAACTTATAGGTTGAGGGGCCAAGCTTTGCTGCAATCTAGAAAGGGCCTACCCATAACTGTTGAAATTTCATGTGCTTTCCCTTCTCATCATGAGGGTGATCCCACTTAAGAACCAAGTCTCCTACTTCAAATTCTTTTGTCCCAACTTTGTGCTTATTAAACCATCTCTTCACTACCTCCTGCTATTGTTTAAAATGTTCTCTTGCCTTGGATCTAGATTCCTCCGCCTTCAAAAGATTATGTATCCTCATCTGTAAGACTTCATTATCTGATCCTCTTGACTCTTGAGCTATTATGGAAGAGGGTAGCATGATATTGGGGGGTAGAATGGCCTCTTTTCCATAAACAAGGGTATATGGGGACACACCTAACGAATTCTTGGGGGTGACCCTATCATCCCAAAGAGCATTTGGTAATGTTGAATGCCAACTTCTCTGGTTTTCTATCACATTCTTTTTTAAGATTCTAATCAGATTCTTGTTCGTAGATTCAGCCAAACCATTTCCTTGTGGATAATAGTTTGCAGAGTAATGCAATTTAATGCCCTTTTCATGAGCAAATGCAGTTAATCTAATAGAGGAAAAATAAGTAGCATTAT
Source organism: Pseudotsuga menziesii (assembly GCA_001517045.1). Taxonomy (NCBI): domain Eukaryota; kingdom Viridiplantae; phylum Streptophyta; class Pinopsida; order Pinales; family Pinaceae; genus Pseudotsuga; species Pseudotsuga menziesii. The sequence continues at coordinate 14,992 of LPNX010651980.1, forward strand.
CGAAAACTAGAGAAATTGGAACTTCAAACCTGGTCATAATATGATCTTGCAAGAAGTCCATGACCGCATATTCATTCACTTTACACAACAGAATGGCTTCGACCCAACGAGTGAAGTAATCGGTTGCCGTCAGAATATACTTGTGTTGCAAGGAAGAATTTGGCTTTATCTCTCCAATGATATCCATCCCCCACTGCTCAAAAGGTTCGGTTATCATCACAGGATTTAATGGTCCTGTTTCTTTAACTTTTCTTCCACCACACCTTTGACAGATGTCACACTTTCTGACATGGGCATGTGCATCTTTGAACAGTGTGGGCCAATAGTATCCAGCTCTGAGAATTTTATGAACTGTTGTATCTCCGGAGAAATGTCCTCTAGCAGGTCCATCATGTAAGTATATCATGACCTTCTTCGCATCTTCTTTTTCTAAGCATATAAGAAGAACTCCATCATAATTCTTTTTGAATAATATTCCTTCAACAATCTGATATGAGGCTGATTTAAGACGCAGTGCTCTTCTATGCTTAGAATTCCAATGTTTCGGTAACAATATTGCCTGAAGGTAATGCACAAGGTCTCGATACCAGGAGTCTGGAGCTGTGAAAAGAGGACATACATCCATTAAATGTAACTCAGCTTCATTTTCCCAGTTATTTTTTTCATTATCTTTACTTTTAGTCATTAGTTTGCATAATCCTTGACCTTTAACTATGGAGGCTGGCTTGAATTTGAGGTCATACTCCTATAGAGCTGTTACCTAGTTACCTCTTCTTTCCCCTAACTCCTTTTGTACGAAAAGAGACCTCACAGCTGGGTGTGGAACTATTACCTTTGTCTGGTTCTTAAGTATATATGGTATGAATTGTTTTACCGCTTTGAACACTGCGTAAGCTTGTTTATCCATAGCTGGGTAATTCAATTCGGCCCCTTGCATACCAGTGCTCATAAATGATATGGGAAATTCATCTCCTCCATCTTCCTTCTGGGTAAGCATCGCTGCTAGTGAATCATCAGATGCGAAAGTGTACAAAATAAAATATTTCTCAAAATATGGAATTTTGAGGGAGGGTGTGTGCGCAATAGTTGTCTTTATTTTACTAAATGCATTCTTCTCTACATCAGTCCACTTGAATTGTACACTTTTCTTTACCATTTGCTGCAAAGTTTTAACAATTTGAGCGAAATCTGGCACAAACCTTCGCACGAAATTTATTGTCCCCATAAATGATTACATGTCCTTTTTATTATGGGGTAAAGGAATCTGTTCGATAGCTTTGATCATCTCTGGGTCTATGGAGATCCCCTTCTTAGAAACCACGTGACCCAGTAACTTTCCTTCGGTAACTCCAAACATGCACTTCTTGGGGTTTAACAAGATACCATATTTTCGGCAGCGTTCAAAAATTTGTTTTAGATGGAATGCATGTTCATCCCTTTTCTTTGAGAATATTGTGATGTCATCGAGGTATACTACAGCACTGCGGCCAATCATACCATGGAAAACTATGTCCATAGCCCTCTGGAAATTAGCTCCAGCGTTTATGAGTCCAAAAGGCATCCTTCTGTAAGCAAAAGTTCCCCATCTGATCTGAATGTAGTTTTAAGTCTATCTTCTTCAGCTACTAACACTTTATTGTAGCCAGAGAATCCATCTAATAAACAAAATAATTCAGAACTTGAAACTATTTGCAATATCAGTTCCATGGGTGGGACAGGATAATTATCTTTATCCGAAGTGCGATTTAGGTTTCTGAAATCCACACATAATCTAATTTCTCCAGATTTCTTTCTTACTGGTACCAGGTTTGAAACCCATTCCGAGTGTCTAACTTTGAAAATAATTTTAGCATCCAACAGCTTCTTTACTTCATTCTGAATTAGAGGCTCCAATTTTGGATGCATTTTCCTTAAAGGCTGTTGATAAGGCTTAACCCCAGATCTGATGGGGATAACATGCTGAATAATATTGGTGTCATACGTCTTTAGATCTTCATACATCCAGGAAAAAACATCTTTGTATTGTTTGAACAGTCCAATGAACTCATTTCTTTCACCTCGAGAGCAACATTTTCCCAAATTCACATATTTAGGCTCAGTTTCAGTCCCTAAATTAATCAACTCAAACTGTAGAGACGAGCTCTAAGTCTTCACATTCACTGGTCTTCTGAATTTCTCGTTTAAATCAAGCATTCTCTCTAAAGTCCTGACTCTTTGGGAATAAAATTATCGAATTTTAGCTCAGCCTGATGTTCTTCATCGTCAATAATTGCCCCTTTGAAGGTCTCGTCATTCGTTAAGCATTCTAGAATCTGTTGATCATCATCAAAAACTCATAGATTGGTAATCATATCTGGAACCGAGGGCCTGAAAAGTAATTCAATAGAACACCAGTTATTAGAGGGCACAAGCCTTGCAACTGAGATGGCCAATAAATCAACTGTTGCATTCTTCAGTCTCGGAATCGATGCAATATTAAATGCATGAACATACTTAATCAAATCCCATACTTCATTTTGATAAGCTTTTAAATGAGGGGAAATGCAATGTATTTGATTTCGAATTTGTTTTACAATTATTTCAGAATCCCCATAGACTTTCAGATTTTCTACCTTTAACTCAATTGCTTTTCTTAGTCCCTGAACTAGTGCTTCATATTCGGCTGTGTTATTGGTGCATTCAAACTATAATCTACATGAAAGAAAATGTTTATTTTTCTTAGGATCAATTAGGACACAGCCGGCTCCTGATCCTTCCAAAGTTTTAGACCCATCAAAGAAAAGCGTACAAAAATCACCTATCACTACTGTGCGTGAATCAACATCTACATTTACAGCTAAACCTACTATTTTACAATCAATTTCTCCAGCCTATGAAAACTGAAGGAGATCAGGCTAGCATCTGATGTATCGTTGGCTTCCTCCGCTTGATAGTTTCCTGGTTCTAGCTCAATAAAGTAATTTTCCAAAACATAATTCATTGGTTCATTTTTACCTTCGAACTGAGTAACATTGTATTTCATGTGGGGCTCTCTTAAAAATTTAATTTGATTTTGGATTCCTTTATACGGTAGCCACAGATGTTACTAGTCTGAGGCAAAATATCCACTCAGCTTTGTCGACCAATATCTTCTCAAAACAAGTACATAAGCTTCCGGCATGTCAGCTACCACAATGTCAATGAATTGACATACCTTATCATTTGAAGATAAGCGAGTGAGAACATCCTCCATTTCCCTAATTACCTTCACATTCATTCTATCCAACTGAATGACCCTCCAAGTAGATGGTTTAGGTTTCCCATTTATCTTTTTGCAGACTGACAGTGGCATCACATTGACCGATGCCCCCGAGTCTACTAGACAGTTGTGCACATTGCGGTTGAAAATTTCAAAAGTAAGGAGAAAAGGTGGAGTCTTGCATTTAGGCTTACCTCTGACACTTGATTCACCAATTTCTTCTTCTTGGGGCTGATTGCCAGTGGGAAGCTTCTCCTCTGATATTTCAAGTGATTTTAATAACTTTTCTTTTTGTTGCGGCACATGGCACATCTCAAATAACGAGATATTTGCCCATACCTTTTTTATATCCTCCACAATGTCATAATCCATCTTATGTTCTGTGAGATTCATTTTAATATTATTTATCTTTTCTTCAATGGGCTTAGTAGGCATGTTGATCTGTCTTGGATTTTGACTGGTGATGGTAAATTTTGGAATATTATTAGCTGCAGTGTTTTTTTGAAATTTCTTAACATTCTTTTCAAGTTTCTTAATCTTTGGGAGCATGAGACTGTTTTCCTTAATCAATCCCTGGCTTCTCGTTGTTACATTTGTTTACAAGCTATCTTCATGTCTCAGATCCTTTTCTTCTTTGGTATCAAACAACGATACATAATCCCATAAAACCATGGCCTCATCCTCCTATTTTTCTGTTGATTTATTGTTGTATTTTCCTTCTTCATCATTATCCTCGGTTAATTTGGAATCCATTAGCTGATTCATTACCAACGTCGTTGAATTTATCCATTGAGGACAATTCTTTTCAGAGTGAGGTTGTTCATGAAAAGTGCAAAATTTATCCATCCCCACCTCCATTAAGTTCATAGATGCAGGGCTGTGCGGAGGGGGTTGGGATTGATTGTTATCTTCCCTTTTCTTGTAAAAGGTTTATAAAACTTCTGGGCTTCCTTTTCCTTTTCCAATTCTATTATCCTGTTAGAGAGCTTCTGCATCATCTTGGCCATTCCTTCAAAATCTAGTGATTGCTCCTCTTTAGGCTTAGTAAATAACAAATCTTTCCTCCCAACATTTTTTTCTCCTGACTACTCATGATAATCTTCAATGCTTTCCTTTTCAGCCTCTACTCTCTCTGCTTCTTCATATAGCGTAGTTTTGGCTTTCATTTTGGAAAACATGGCCAAATCGGGCCCTAGAGCTGAAGTATAATACTCAATCAGAACTTTATCCGAGGGTTTGTCAGCTTTAGAAAAATTCTTAAGATAGGCTGCAAATCTTTGGGTAAAACTATGCACCTTCTCTTTTCTTTCTTTCTTTAAGGCGCACATCCCTTTCATGAGAGCCGCATGATTTTTTTGGGTTGCATACTTACTTCTGAAAATCCTTTCAAAGGTATCCCAGTCTGGGATAGAGTTTGCAGGAAAACCAAAATACCATGATGGTGCTGCTCCTTTCAGGGTATGCAGAAAAAGTCTACAAACTACATCTTCATGTTCCCCAGCCCTCAATCCTTCTATTTCCAAATAGAAACTTTGCAAATGGTCATCTACTAACATCTTCTCATTTGGATCAAACTTGGGTAGCATTTTTTCAAAATCTTGAGGTAGGTCATGCAACGGAGGTGTTAAGTTCAGGGGTGATCTAGATTTCCAAGCCGGTGGTGGATTTGGTGGGTTAAGTGGCTGGTTGGCATTAACACCTACCATGAGTCTAGGTAGAGAGTGGGGAGGTGAAGGAACATGAGTGTGCATAGGAGAACAGTAAGGTGTGTTTGGGCCTACTTGATTCAAAGGTTGAACAACTTCCTGTAACGCTACTTCTACTAATTCTTCCAAATCTCCAACCAACACTGAATCTTCCAATATGGGACGATCTTTCTTCTTGTATTCTCTTCGGGGTAAATCAGGGATAATGGGTAATCCTCCAATACTCTTTACATAGGCCTGTTTGTGTCTTCTTAGATCATTGAGTACTTGGTTGTCCACAGCAAACAAATGTTCTCTATTCTCTTCAGTATTTGGATCAGGAAATAAACTACTTTCAAAACTATCACTGGTGGAGTAATTTTGAGGAAATCGATTTCCCCGGCCAACCATGCACTGGTGGCCCTCCTTCTAGCGCCAGAAAACTTTTGAAGCCTAGAAATTCACATGCAACAATAGTAAGGGATTCTCCCCAGTCAACGTTCTCAACTAGCCCGTGACTGTTTGGTGTGGGGAATCTGTCTGGTTTACGGTTCAGATACCATAGGTCAAGTAACAAAAACAAAAGGGTTTTACCGGTTGCGGCCCGGTCCACCGTGTATATTTTTGTATTTTGACTTTAAGTATGATATGCAAGTGCCTATCTAAGATGCATATTGATGAAGAATGTGAGGAGTGGTCACAATTTGATGCGCAGGTTCTTACTTCTCGTCTTAGAATCTCTCGCATCTAAATCACACACAACTGAAAAAACAAAATTAACTAAGCCGTCCCTAGGGAGCCAGATTATCAATTCATGAGTAATGTAATATTGTTCATATGTTAAGATAAATCACATATAGTTGTTCTTAGAATCAAAACATATAAACATGAATAAAGATATGCACAACAATATAGCTCGTCATCTGTTAAAACATTCATTACTCATAGTGGAAATTATCACAGAATAAACCAGAGAACATTCAAATAAGAACATAGGTTCAGAAAGTTAGAATGATCTCACAGTTAATGAAACACAACTGAAAACGAAATAGTTTCCCTTCAACATTGTTCATTTCATCACATTTGAACATTCCACACAACACTTTCTCCAACAAGCAAAATTGTAATTTTATTATTGCAAAACAAAATAGTTCCTCTTACAACAAGTAGTTCACAAGTCTCTTGGGGAAAAAGCCCCCTCCTCACTCTTTCCTTTCTATATTTATACAAGAAATAGCTTGAAACCTTTCGGTTTCCCCACAACCATTTCAATCTCTAGTCTTGTCATTCATCGAATGCTCATGATTCAATATTACGTTTCAAATAAAGATTTTTATAAAAAATGGGCATAGCTAGGTAACCGACAAATCGCCCAAGCCTAGGCCTTTTCTCTTTAATTATTACGCTCTACCATTCCTCGGTCCCTCTTCAGACCCTTATTTTTTTCTTCCTCAAGCCACAACTCTGCTACCTTATTCTTTAACATGCTTTATCTTCCAACTGCATCTTCTTCGCCTCAATAATCTTCAAAGGGATCTGAGAAAATCTTCTCTATCTGCGATCAATGAAAACTCATCATTTATTCTGACCATCTTCGATAAATATAAACCATAATACCAATAAAATAAGTACTGAAAAACAAGAAAAACCACGTCTGGGTTTTTTATGTGAAAAATTCAACCTAAAAAAAACAACAGGCACATCGGCCAAACCCGAAATTGGACATGAGCTCGAAACAAATGGTGGGAGAATGATCAAGAAATGGGCACATAAAACCGTCCATCAGGGAATCAAAACACTTAACATCGGTTGGTTAGTGAGCTACGCAGCCACAACGGTGGAAGACCTACAGTCTAGGGGTTCCGAAACACAAATCGAAAATGAGCATGATAGAATTGCGAGGGTCGGATCTTCTGCAGGCATCGGATAGTTAGTGAGCTACACAGCTGCAATGGCGGAAGTTAAAAGGTCAAGAAAATCATAGACTAGTCAATCATCAGAGAAACAAAGAACAGGATATCGATGAAAGGAAAAACAATCTGACAGGAAATTAGTCTATTCTGGGGCCGCAACGGCGGAACTCAATCAGCCTGCTGCTTCTGATCAAAGTCATAATTTTTTTCGAAGAAATAAAAAAGCGAGGTCTCTTTTCGAACAATAAAAGACGAGTTGACCTCTGAAAAATGGTGAATGGCAATCCCATTTTAAACCTCAACGATAAAACATCGTAAGAAATGCTAAGCCTTACATCCCAACACATGCACAGACCCAAATGAAATCCCAAATAGCAAGAAAAACTGGCCTCAAATAATCCAAACATGTAGCGGAGTGGGGCAAACAAAATCATCAAGGAGGGTCCAAAATTTTCATAAATTTGTGAAAAGTTGCAACTGCAACACACGGGTTCCAGATCTTGATCAAAACCGAAAGCATCTCTTCATAAACGCTCTGGTACCATGTTTGGGTACAAAAGGTACTCCCAAAAGATCGAAAACCTTTAGCAACCACTTCACACAAATAGATCACACATCAACGCACCGATGTTTGTCACGTGGTTAAAACCCTCGAGAGGGAAATGGTCCACAGACCCAGCCAAATAGCTACTTGGAGCAATTTATTATGTCAAATAAAAAAAATTACATGAGCTTCTCATAATCGATCAACTAGCCAAGGACCCTCCATGCTCTTTAAACAAAGATCATGGACCAATCGGGTGCTAAGCCACGAATCAATGGTAGGTATGATCTAAGAGAATTTGAACCGTCGGATCACTCTATGTCTAGAACATATCATGACCGTCGGATTAGAATATTTACAAATTCATACTAATGCATACTAAAGAAACACACTTTTACCTAATGGATATATTACACAAGTTGAACTTAGCTAACTCCTAAGTGTCTAAATATCCTAACACAAGGATGATACAATCCTACCACATTCTCGAGTACTGATGTCAATGGACCCGTTCTAAACAAGATTTCAATGGTGATACAATCCTACCACATTGTCGTGGACCAAAGTCACTGGATTAGTTCTGAACAAAAATTTAAGGATGATACAATCCCTCTTCATTCTCGAGGACCAATGTCACTAGATCAGTTCTGAACAAAATTTCAAGGATGATACAGTCCCTCTTCATTCTCGATGACCAAAGTCACCGGATCACTTTAGGACAAGTGTCCCAGGATGATACAATCCCACTGCAACATCACTGCTGCCCCTTTCAAGGAAGGTCTTTCCAAACAACACCAAGCTTGTCTCGAAAGTGTTTGAAATTTATCTGATATAGAGGCTTCGTCAACGCATCAACAACTTGCTCATCAGTACTCACATACTGGAGCTTTATGGCTCCCTTTTGTATCATATCTCATATGTATAAATATCGTATTTCTAGGTGCTTCGATCTATCATGGAACACTGGGTTCTTTGAAATATTTATACAAATTTAGTTATCACATAGAATCTCAGTAGTATCCATATCTAGGTCAAAGAAACCTGACATCAGCTTCCGAAGCCATATGGCATCACAACTAGCAGAGCAAGCTGCTATGTATTCTGCTTTAGCTGTGCTAAGAGAAATACTCGGTTATTTCTTGCTAAACCATGAAATCATAACAGACCCCAGACAAAAAGCATCCACCTGATGTGATTTTCCTGTCTAAGACACTTCCAGCCCAATCTGCATCTGTATAGCCATACAATCTGTAATCATGGTTCTCATCATAGTATAGACCAAAGTCTATAGTCCCTTTCAGATATCTCATCACATGTTTTGTAGCCATCAGGTGGACTCATCTAGATTGAACTAGATACTGACTCAAGGTGTTCACAGGAAAACAAATGTCTGGTCTGGTATTGGTTAGATACATCAATGACCCAATTGAGTCACATCTACTAACTCTGACGAGTCATCAACTAACAACTTCAGGTTGGAATCCATGGGTGTGGCCATGTCTTTACATTCCAACATATCAAATATTTTCAAAACTTCCACTGCATACTTTCCCTGATTGAGAAATATTCCTTCTAAGTTCTTTCATACTTCCAGACCTAAGAAATAATGCATTAGACCAAGGTCTTTCATCTCAAATTCTTCCGCGAGATTCTTCTTGCATTCTACAATCTGTTTCTCATTCCCTGTCAGGAAATAGATCACCCACATACAATAATAGTATGACAAGTTCATCTTATGTAACCTTGAAGTAAAGGTTAGGATCGAATTTACTCTTGGAAAATCCCATGCTCGTGAGGAAACTATCTATCCTTCCATACCAAGCTTTGGGAGCTTGCTTCAGGCCATACAATTCCTTCTTCAACTTGCATATGTGAGTTCATCTGTCTTCAACCCGAAATCCTTATGGATGTTCAATGTATACTTCTTCTTCAATCACGCCATTTAGGAAGGTTGTTTTCACATCCATCTGGTGCAAGTCCCACTTCATCATGGATACAAGTGTCATGATGGCTCTAATCGAAGTATACCTTGCTACTGGTGCAAATGTTTCTTTGTAACCAATTCCCTCTTTCTGAGAGAAACCTCTAGCCACAAATCGATCCTTGTACTTCTATATACCTCCATCAGCTGTATGTTTTATCGACTTGTAGATCCATTTGGATGATATGACACTCTTGCCTTCTAGTTTGGGAACTATATCCCACAGATCGTTCTTCACTATTGACTGATATTCTTCAGTCATTGTTTCTACCAATTCTTTCTTTTGTACAGCTTCTTTGTAGTTTGCAAGTTCTTGATCTACAAGATCACACATCAAATCTATATAGTTGGAAAATGTTTTGGGATTCTTACTTACCCTTGTAGAGCCTTCAAGAGCTCCATATCTTTCTGCTTCTTATATAGTTTCTCTTTCCCAAGCAGGCTTTCTCTTTCATGATATCTCCATCGTAGGAGGTTCTTGCGGTTTTGTCATATCATGTTCTTCAGGAGCTTCATCTTCAGGGAGGAATGCAGTCTCTACATTTCTGGGTGGTGCATCTTTCTCATACACATCTTCATGTTGCCATTTTCTGGATCTCTTGAGAGATGCTTCTTCATCGAATTTTAAATCTCTACTTATTTCCATGGGATGGAATCTAGGAATGTAAATTCTGAATTCCTTCAATACTTCACAGCATCCAACAAATATCCCCTTCTTTCCAGAAGGCTCCAACTTGGTTCTTTTCTCTTTCAGTATATGACTATATACTGGACAACCAAATATTTTGAGGTGACTTACCTCAGGCTTCTTTCCCGTGAACATCTCTTCTAGAGTCTTGAATCCAAGAGCATTACGAGAATAAAGGGAAGTTTCCTAAAAGCAGAAAAAGTAGATAGAGGTAACAGCATGAAAGTTTTTTAAGGAAAGAAAGAGTTTCCTTATGACCCAGGAAAAGCAGAAAGCTGTCATAACTCAAAAGAGGCAACTTTTGACTAAGGGAGGGTGCAGTTTCTAATTGTGAAGGATGATTTGGAATTGGAAACAATTCCACATGTTCCTACTTGCCTAATTTCCCAAAGGTGGCGCTTTTGTGGCTAGGGTTAGGTCACCCATGGGGTTGACTTTCACTCACAGGTCACCATTGGCCTCAACTTACTAAGTAGGTCATCCATAAGTCTATACAACATAAATTTGAACCCATTGCTTCAGTTTGGTTGATGATTTGATTGTTGAATGTTTATGTGAGCATTACTTCTAAGTGTTGTGCCTCAGACTACTGGGAGATGAGCCCCAACCTTCCATTCCCCTCTCCTTCCATCCCCTTTTCTTCCATTGTAGGTGTGGAGTGCTAGATTGCAGGAATTTAAGGATTTACAGATTTATTTACAGCCTCCATCAAGTTTAGTTCAATATCCATTGAAGCCTTAGCTTCACTTATGCTCACAGCCCTTGCTAGTCATAATCTGGGCCTCCTGCCCCTTGTTTTTGGAGCATCCTTGTAATGGTCAGTCATTGATGTAATTTATGTTCTATAGGGTCATAATATTCTGCAAATTACATGTCTCAGGTTGAAACATCTCTTCCCATAAATATTCTTGTCTTCAGTTTTGCGTAAAAGTACTATTTTAGCAATGTATGGGGGAAATTGAATAAAAATGAGTGCTATAAGGAATATGTCAGGTTGGGGAAGTGATTGAAGTATTTTACATATTCAATGAACTTATATATACCCCTGTTACATTTCTCATGTTTTACATAAATGAATTTGAGATTATTTAACTGTTTTTTTTAGACCCTAGCTAGATTACTAGTTTTTAATAACTAGTTTTACTGAAATTGATGCAAAATAGGCTCTGTAAAATCAAAATGATCTCTATCAGTTCATATGGGTCATTAATAGGCATATGTTCCCATATAAATCTCCATAACCCTTTTTATTTTGGGTTTTACCACCCTTTTTCATCCTCCTCTGCGCAAGGTTTCTCTTGACCAAAATTGCCATAAATCCCCAAATTCACCCAAAACACCTTAAACTTTCCAGAACCTCATAAAAATGTATAAATACCTTTTTATATATTAAATTAAGGCTGTAAAAAACCTCTGCAATTATTTTGAAGCCTCTGGTTGAAACAGGCAGAACTACTCTTCTTAGTTGCACGGTTTGGCTGCCCAGAAGCATGGTAGTAGGTTTCTGTGGTGCAGATTCTAAAACCTAAATGACACCAGATATAAAATTTTTATGGGAGAGTAAATTCAATGTCTAACATATCATTTTTTTCTTCCCACTCATCACTCTTGTCCTCTGCAAAATTTCCCAGAATAATCCCCTTATTTTCCCAGTCCGAGAAGTCATTGTGTAAATTAATTCAAGTTCAGAAATTTTAATATAATTTACAGAATTGAAGAGTGTTCAGGTCTATACACCAGACTTAGTACATTACAGTGGTATCATAGCACTTTCCTTGGCTCATCCTGTGGAAAGTAACTCTCAGTGGAAAAGTAGCTTAGCAATATCTTCAAGTTGTAGTTGTGGAATTAGTTCCAGTCATGGAAGATTTGAAATTTGAGTTGTATGAGGAAGGAGAGCATTCAAAATTGGATGATAGAGAATATTTAAGAATTTTGATGCAAAGAACATTGAAAGGGCTGAAATATGTATCTCAAATCATCATCCAGTCAGATCAAGAGACTAGAGAATTCCTTGCCAAGCAGTTGGCAAGCAAACATGGAGAAGGGAGTAGTAGTGTCTCTCAGCATGAAGGAAATAAAATTGGAGAGTCTATGTTTTCAAAAGCATTAATACATGTAGGTTCTCTGAATACAAAGAAGCCATCGAGAAAGGAACTCAATTGTTCCACTTCTCAAAGTAAAGGGGAAGAAAAGAGGACCAAAAGTGAAGATTCATTAGAGCTCTCTGCACATGGTTTCTTTGAGAAATTATTTGGGTTCTCCCGAAAGAGAGATCAGTGTATTTGCAGAATCCATGAGGATGATGAATCACCAAATCCTCAATTAGAAGGAGATGAAGAAGATCCATGCACAACTAAAGATCCAATAGTCCAACATCTAGTTGTCGGTAACATGGAAGGTGAGATGAATCCAAATTTCTTTGTGGCTGATTTCAAGATAAGTGTAGAAGAGATAGGGCAGATTGATGATGGTGAGACATCTTTTGGATCTGATCCAAAAGATAAACATGATTCATATTTACACTCACCCCTTAAGCCTCACAAGGAAGCATAAATTGAGCACATCTCAGTAGGGGGTGAAGCAAAGAAATGGGTGGGTGAACAAGCCATCATAATTCCACCACATAAGGAGGAGAACATCGCACATGGCGAGTTAGTAAATTCTGATTTTTATGTGTCATTTTGTAAGTCTGATATGGCAGCCACTTCTAGTGAAGAGTTCAGAACGGTTGAGCCCCCTAATGACGAGGTTCAGAATTCTGGTGTCAAAAATGAATGTAGTATGAAGGATGAAACTTTGAGAGAATATCTTTCTGGTGCACCAAGGATGAATGATCACTTAAGTTGCATCACAGATTATGTTGTTGAGGACTTAAAATATGAATATATTGCAGCAACAACATATGGATCAGATTTCAAAACCTTGAGTGCAATGCATGAAATTGATCTAGTGATGGAAAATGAAGAGGAGGAACATCTACAAGAACCTCATATTCTTACAAGGTCATTGAAGATGGATGAACAAAAGATGCAAGAGGACCTGAAAATTATCCATGACACTCATGCTTCAGTGTCAAAGATGTGTTGGGAAGCTACTTTAATGGAATACCAATATTCCTTTGAAGCCATGGAGAATATCCAGAAAGCAATGTCCACAATCAAAGGTAATTTCTCACAATTGCTTTCAAATAAAGATGACATGTTTGAGCTTGTTGAGTTATTGCAGGAAGGATCAATGCATGATGAAGAAAGTATTGCATAAATGAAGAAGAGAACTACAAGCTTAAATTTTATTTGTAGGCCACCCAAGTTTCTTTGAGATACACTCAAAGTTCCCTCTTATAATCACAAATGAAGATAGAACAATTCCAACAAGAGTGGAAAGAATTGACTGAATCCTCAATATTTCCTGAGAGTCATCCCTTTTGGGTAAATGGAATGAAAAAATCCAAGGAACCTCATGAGTGGGTGGACCATGAGGAGCATTCTACTCAGTATGTGCTTAAAGAGTGTGCAGAACAGTTTTATGATAACCAAGCACTTGATTTCTTTCCAAGGAAACTTGAGTTGTTCCTTGAAGACAGCCACTCTCCCATGGAAGAGTGGGATGAGAGCACCCAATTTGGGCCAGCCAATAATGAAAATGTTGCAGCCATAATTATGATTACTTAATGTTTTGAACATGCAAAGAAGGTTCACAATTCTTTCCCACATGTCCTAGGTTCAGAAACACCAATGGGGAATGAATAGTGGGTGAATAAATTTTTCTGGTTTGTGTCGCATGCACAACAGGGGGATCATGATTTGTCCCCATGGGAGATAGATCTTATTGCAGAAGAAATGGATGATTATAGATCATATAAATTGGCAAGAAATATGTCTGATTCATCCACTGGATGGTTGGATAGAAGAATCACTGAAGAGGAAAATATGGAAGGTAAAATTTTATGTCTTGTTGCAAGAAAATTGTTTTTAATCATTGCTGATTTTTCTATGATTAACAAGCAGCAGAAAAGGCATGTGTGTGCAGCCACTTTTGACAAGAAGGCATCAGATCTACATATACTTTCAATGTGTGGGTCAATTGATGGATTTTTGCACCTTTTCATCAATGGTAGAGAGTTGAGCCATTGGATGAAGAGGGGAACACCTGTTGAGTTCCATACAAACATATTTGGAATGAAGGCCTTGGGAGGATTTTTTTAATTTCTGCAATAATTTTATTGTTGTGACTGACATTGTATTGACATGTGAACAGCAACAAACACTTATTTTGCAGCTATTATATACCTCCCATACACATGCACATGAGGTGCATTCTTATTTGCATGTGCTTGAGGAGTTTGAGGTCAAGCAATATGAAGATCAAGCACTTGCATGGTTCCTAAGAGATTATGAGTTGCCTCTATGAAAATGTTGTACAACTTTGGAGGAGGCACATGATCACACTGTCACTTAAAAAACTAATGGAGGAATTTGTGGATCCATTATCTTTATTGATGAGCATTGTAGGGATTTGGCTCACAATTCTTGATGCCATACTTCTATTTCAGCCACATCATGTGGGGATGAAAATTGGGTGAAAGGATTTTTTCTGTTGATGCCACAAGAGGAGCATGATACTTTCACTCTTCTAGTTGAGGTATTGATGGTCAAACCATGTGTTTTGACAAGTGCATTAGTAGTAGCTGAGTTATTCCCACCTGAATCATTTAGCATGAAATTTTGTCCGTCCATTGATTGGGTGGCTAGACACATGATTGAGATGTGTGCACTGGAGGGTAAAAATCTTGCTTGCATCAATGGAGAGACATTGGAGACATCAAAAAAATTGCATGAGCAATGGAATGAGCATGTATGGATGCTATATGATGCTTTCAGTATACAAGGAGGGACATAAGATAGCCTCTTGTGTATTCATAACAACAATGACGTGAGTTCCATTGCTAGCTTGCACATGGATTTTCATACTTTAGAGAGACTCAAGATGATTTGGTTCCACATTAAGGAATTCCATGTCTAGTGGGAGAGTTTAAAAAATGTTCAGTTTGGCATGGGGAGAGATGAGCTCCCAATATGCTGGTATAATTTTCATAACCTCATTTTCCTCCTCTACAATGATAAAATTTTGTTGTTTTTATTTATGGGTGGAAGGAGGCAGATAAAATCATGGGATCCAGGAATTCTTAGGAATGACAAAGTTCAAAAGGTGGAAAAAAAATTTGGGTCCTTTCAAAGGAGACAGTGGGATCTGGGAATTCTACTCAGTTACTTTAACTGGGTTGGAAATTTTGCTAAAGGAAGTGGCATAAAAAAAATGGTTATGATCAGTGGTGCAGCAACATGATGGAAAAATTTGCAACACTCGGTGGTGATTCTACTTGAGGACAAGCAGATTTGGGAGGGGAGGACTATCATGTTCCCTCAAAATGACCATTAAAATTGTTGACCATGCTAAGTTCCTAGGGGCTCAAGTTGTTATTAATTATTCCTCCTAGGATAAATTGTTACTAATAATTTTTCTAAGGCATGTATTTAATTTTATTTCAGCAATTTTATTTATTATGCACAATAATGATGTGGAATTAAGGCTACCATGTCAGGAGGGTGCATTGGGGAAAGCTAGTCAACTTTCCTTGCTAAAAATAAGAAAGTCCATGACAAAAGCAAGCAAGAGAATAAAGGTAAGTTTCCTAAAATCAAAAAAAGTAGATAGAGGTAAAAGCAGGAAAGTTTTTTAAGGAAAGAAAGAGTTTTCTTATGACCCAGGAAAAGCAGAAAGTTGTCATATTTCAAAAGAGGCAAATTTTGACTAAGGGAGGGTGCACTTTCTAATTGTGAAGGATGAATTGGAATTGGAAACAATTCCACATGTTCCTACTTACCTAATTTCCCAAAGGGTGTTCTTTTGTGGCTAGGGTTAGGTAACCCATGGGGTTGAATTTCTCTCACAAGTCACCATTGGCCTCAACTTACTAAGCAGGTCATCCATAAGTCTATACAAGATAAGTTTGAACCCATTTCTTCAGTTTGGTTGATAATTTGATTGCTGAATTTTTATGTGAGCATTACTTCTAAGTGTTGTGCCTTAGACTACTGGGAGATGAACCCCAGCCTTCCATTCCCCTCTCCTTCCATCCCCTTTTCTTCCATTACAGGTGTGGAGAACTAGATTTCAGGAATTGAAGGATTTACAGATTTATTTACAGTCTCTATCAAGTTCAGTTCAATATCCAGTGAAGCCTTAGCTTCACTTATGCTCACAGCCCTTGCTAGTCATAATTCGGGCCTCCTGCCCCTTATTTTTGGAGAATCCTTGTAATGGTCAGTCAATGATGTAATTTATGTTCTATATGGTCATAATATTCTGCAAATTACATGTATCACATCGAAACATCTCTTCCCATAAATATTCTTGTCTTCAGTTTTGCCTAAAAGGCCTATTTTAGCAATGTATGGGGGAAATTGAATAAAAAAGAGTGCTATAAGGAATATGTCAGGTTGGGGAAGTGATTGAAGGATATTGACATATTCAATGAACTGATATTTACCCCTATTACAGTTCTCATGTTTTACAAAAATGCATTTGAGATGATTTAATTATTTTTTTTAGAACCTAGCTAGATTACTAGTTTTACTGAAATTGATGCAAAATAGGCTCTGTAAACTCCAAGTGAGATATGTTAGTTCCTATGGGTTATTAATAGTCATACCTTCCCATATCAATCTCCAGAACCATTTTTGGTTTGGTTCGTACCACCCTTTTTCATCCTCCTCTGCGTAGGGTTTCTCTTGACCAAAATTGCTAGAAATCCCCAAATTCACCCAAAACACCTTAAAATTTTCAGAAACTCATAAAAATTTCTAAATACATTTTTATATATTAAATTAAGGCTGTAAAAAACCTCTGAAATTTTTCCGAAGCCTCTGGTTGAGACATGCAGAACTACTCTCCTTAGTTGCACGGTTTGGCTGCCTAGAAGGTAGGTTTCCGCGGCACAGATTCTGAAGCCTAAATGGAACCAGAACTAAATGTGTTAGGGGAGAGGAAATTCAATGTTTGAAATCTCATTGTTTTCTTCCCACTGATCACTCTTTTCCTCTGCAAAATTTCCCAGAATAAACCCCTTATTTGCCCAGTCCAAGAAGTCATTGTGTAAATTAATCCAAGTTCAGAAATTTTAATATAATTTACAGAATTGAAGAGTGACTATAACATTGAGAAAATGATTAATGGAGGGTGGAAAGCTTATTTTTTTCTTGAAAATAATTGTAAATAAACAAACCTTGTGATGTGGTATAAAAACAAGCTCCTCTTTGAAACTTTAGTCACTCCTGCCATCTTGTATGGATGTGAGGTTTGGGGTTGTAGCATCTCTAGAGAATACTGGAGAAATATTGAGCAAATCCAGAAGCGTTTTATAACATATAACCTCAAAATTAAAATTAATACACTCTATCATATTCTCCTTATAGAAGTGGTTATTTCCCCTATAAAGAGCCTAGCTATGACTAGGCTCCTGTTGTACAAACAAACGATTAATAACATGGGAGACCATAGACTTCCTAAGCTAGCTTTAAATTCTAGAAAAAACCAACTAAGGCTCAAGTGAGGTTGGTATAAAGATACCTGGGCCTGGTTAAACCACTGGGAGATCGCCGAAATTTTTGCATTGCAAAATATTAATAACCATAAAAATATTGTTACTTCTAAGTTTAAAGAGAAAATGTGGAGTGGAAAAGATTTAGAGGCTAAAAGAAAATTAATATATTATAAGGAGGTCATCAAACCTACTCTAGAAGATCAAAAGTATCTCTATGTTTTAACTAGTTCAAAGAAAAAAACTAATATAGGCAAGATAAGAACGAACTCTCAGGAGCTCCATAGTGAAACAGGTCGTTGGACAATTCCTAAAACACCATGGGTGGAGAGGATATGCCATCTCTGTGAGAATATGAAAATTGTGGATGAAAATCACTTCATCTTAGAGTGCCCTGCATACAACCACATTAGATATCAGTTTCATAATCTTTTTTGCAATACCAACCTTCCTAGCCTTTTAACACGTCAAAGTTATAGTGAGCTCAGGACGCTTCTCTCCAAGCTCTTTGAGCTTAGGAATACAATTTTTAAAAAAACTAAATAATACATTTTTTAGGTTCAATAGACCAAACTTTGGTCTTAGTAGATGTTAACCACCACCACCACTATCATCATCATCAATTAAAATCAAATCCTTAATATCTATAAAAAAAAAATTGTAAGCTGCACAGTTCTATTAAAATACAGAGGCAAAATATACAAAAGTCATCCTTGCCAAGACTGAGGGCTGTCTACAGAGACTGAGAGACTGAGACAAAGACATACATAGACACCGAGTTCAAAATTAAATCAAACAAAGACATAGACATATTCATGGACATAGTTTGCAAAAACTGACACAAATAGTAGACATAGATACAGAGTTCAAATTTAAAGACAACCATAGATAGGCTTGACATAAAAACATGCATAGAAAAAGTCTGGCACGAAGGGACTTTTATGCTGCTGGAAAGCATGAACCTTAGGCCGGTGGAATTTATTCAATCATGGGGCAGGCCCATCATTCTTCCTGTGACTAGGTGGGTGAGTTGGTAGCAGCTTCCTGAGCCGGTTGCGAAGGTTCCTATTGTTGTTCAGGATTCTGGCTATACATTTCCTTCAGGCATTTGAAAAGCGGCTCCACCATCAAAGGGATGGGGAAAGGTGGAGAAGGAGGAGCTATCATTGTGCACCCTATTGCGCTCCCATTGCCACATCCCCCATGACTGGTGAAAACCATTCCCCCAGTTGTGCTACCACTGCCACCTCCTCCCCTATCATGGCCTCCCCTATACAGACCACCATGCCCTGAAATGCCTCTGGTACCCTTCCAGGAAAATGAGTTATCCATGGCCATTAGATGAGGATCTATCCTAGCCATTCTGGTTTTCATGGAAAGGTTGGAGTCGTGAGCTTCAGCCCAGTTGCTGAGCATGTCTTTAACCAAATTTCATAACGTGTTTTTCATGAGCCAGTAATGGTTTATCTGGCTTCCATCCTTACTTGTTGCAAGCTTCTGGTTTAGGACTTGACCTTCCCAATCTTCTACGAGGATGTGAACCTGAGGAGAGATGTGGGGTTCATATTTGGTCGAGACTTGGAATCTACAACGACGGTGGGATTTGCCTCTGCTAGAGCTAGCTTGTCTCAGCGTTTCTCTCTAATGCGACATGATTACCAGATTGCACCTCCGATTTCGAATGTTAATAGGATGAGAAGTGTTGATAGAAACTAACCAGAGAGCCTATAGAAACAAAGATATCCCAACAATTCTTAGAGCCGAGTAGAGACTACACAAAATGTCGAAGTGTTTTTCCATGGCATTCATATCCACCTTCCAACCTGCCATGGTACCTGCATGCAATGAATTTCTTTCAAGAACCATCAAGGCTATAAGGAAAACAGGTCATCTCCAACCCACATCACAGGTGCCAAAGTGACAAGCATAGATTCTCCCACGTGTGATGGAGGGTCAGGTTCTTGATGGTCGCCACACCTCAGGTGTGAATGACAAGGTGATACGTTTCATCGATCGTCAGATTGGTCACCTGCATCCGAGAGGGAGAGGTCGGATATGGCTATTTCTTTGCTCTTGAGAAGCACTGCAGTGTCCTATGGGTCCTGTAATGTGCCTTCAACAAGGGTGAGAGGAGAGTTCATGCCTGAGTTAGCTAGAAAGTATGCTAGGGAATTGGCTTTACTGCGCACGTGGTGATAGGTGATTGCTTACATGCGTCACAGGAGGGTAGCCAGACATCTTAGTCCATGCACTAGGCGCCAACTTGAGGTGACTTTGGAGACCAGTGAGCCATAGAGAATTTTGGCCGCCAGGGAGAGGATGATAACCGAGTCACCTTCCATAATCACCAGAATAAGATTATTCCTGTCCACAATCATTAAACTTGCTACCATACCTTCTAGTTTGGTGGAATTATTAGAGTTGAGACCCATGTTGCCATAAAAAATATGAATGATCTCCCCTTTGTGGTCTCTTATATCTCCCCTGAAGCCAGCCATTCCTGGGTTTCCCTTGGATCATCCATCAAAATTCAACTTGAAAATTTCCTTAGGAGGCAGATCCAAGTGCAGGGGACTCACCACCTGCATTATGGGTTTGTTGTTGGAGGGAGGGACTACATAAGAGTTGAAATTTCAGGTTTCCAAGATGTGCAGTTCACTCTAAGAGGTGAGGAGGTCCTCATTCATCCAACCTTTGGAGTGAATGGTTTCCTGCAGGTTTTTTTTTTATCAAATCCCAGAGCGAGTGAGATGAGGTTTTGGAATCCTTGAAGATTTTGTTGTTTCTCTCTTTCCAAGTGCTCTAGAACACAAAACCTAGAGTGAGCATCCAAAGTAGATTGAGGAGGTTGCTTTCAAAAGGAGAATCCATCCACTGAATAAGGGAGTCATTTGCATTGCCTTTGACTCTATTAGTGCGACGAAACACCTCAGCAACTTGGTCCCAAAGGGAGATGGGGAAGGAGCATGCGTCCAATAGGTGGACAATGGTTTCCTAATGTTAATTATAGAGACAACATCTGGAGGGACCATGAAATCCTTTTTGGGCCATATTATCCCAGGTGAGTATCCACTGATGCATGAGAAGCTAGAGAAATGGGAAATTTTGGTCCATTGAAGAGGCTTCCAAATGTGGTTCCAAACCAGAGAGGTCTAGATATCCGATGAGGCTGACAAGATATCATAGGTTTATTTAACCAAGAAGGTACCAAACGGCCTGTGCCCCCATTGAATGGTGTCCATGCCATGAATTTGATTTAGGTAGTGGTTGCATATTTATGGATATTTTTGTCCAATAGGTCTTTCCTGGGGACAATGTTCCAGGTGGAGGGATCTTTCCAACATCGGAACCCACCACTTGAAGGTTGCCAGTACTCTTCTACTTTAAGGTGAGCATTGAGATGTATGTAGTACTAACTATCAGGGTCAAGGAGGAGACTTTTCAGGAAAGGAAGTTTCTTCCAAGAATCACACCAAAAGAGGGCCTTGTCCCCTCCTTTTATTTCCCAAAAACTATGTTGTTGAATAAGAGCCCTTTGTTTTTTGGTTTCCTTCCAAATATGGGATCCTAGAGAGTCTTCATCAAATTTGATCAAGGAATGAGGGGGGTGATCTGGTGCATATTTTTGGTTCCATAACTTAGTCCAAGGTGAGTTTTTTTAAGAGATCTAGTTCCACCAAATTTTTGCTAAGAGATCCTGATTATTGAGCTCCAAATATCTGATGCCAAGGCCTCCTTCTTTCTTCTTTTTACAAAGCTTATCCCAGCTTACCAGTGCCCAATGATGATTATTATTGTTGCATCCCCATAGAAAATACCTTTGCAGAGATTTGATGGCTTCCAAGACCCATTTTGGGGCTGCCAAAACAGAGAAGAGGTAGAGAGGCATCGATGGCAGAGTGGACTTGAGAAGGACTAATCGACTGGGGAGGTTGAGGGATTGAAAAGTCCAAGAATTTAGACAGTTTTGAAGTTTGTTTAGAAGCTCCTCCAGGAAGCGTGCTTGATGGCAGCATAAAAAAGAGGGGCTCCCAAATACTTAGAGGGAAAGGAGGAGACTGAGAAATGAAGTATATGAGTGATGTTTCTCTATGCTGCAGCCCCAGTATTGAAGAATAAGATCTGAGAATTTTCAAGGTTTAGAGTGGTTCCATAGGCTTCTTCAAAGGTTTTCAAAATAGAGTGAATGGCGCGGGTTTCTTGGACAGAGGAATGACCAAAGAGGAGATTGTCATCCAAAAACTATTGGTAGGCCATTGAAGGGGAATCGTGGAGTGAGAAACCTCTTAAGGTGTGATCTATCATGGCTAATTGAATCATATGTTGTAGACCTTCAACCATGAGGATGAAGAGGAAAGGGGAAAGAGGGTCACCCAGACGGATACCTCGCAAGGGGAATAAGGTGGAGGAGGGAGAGCCATTGAATAGGATTGAAAAAAAGGTGGAGGAAATGAGGGAGAGGATCCATTGAACCCAATCTTGACAGAAGCCAAAGGAAAGAAGCATTTTCTCTATGAAGAAACGACTTAGTTTATTGAAGGCCTTGGAAATATCCAGTTTGAGGATCATGCCGAGGGTTTTGGTGGTTTTGAGAGAGTGGAATACCTCATGAGAAAGGATTATGCCATCTAGGATTTTGAAGCCTTCAACATACCATGATTGCTCCAAAGAGATGTGCAAGGGGAGGAGGGGTTTCAGTCTATTGGACACCACTTTAGATATGATTTTGTAAATAACATTACAGAGGGAGATCGGTCAGAACTTACCAGGGTGAGAGGTTCCAATTTCTTTTGAGATGAGATAAAGGTGAGTGGCGTTGAGCATTGACATGATCCATTTTTTTGGAGAGATTCCTCATCCAAGTCGAGGACCTCCTATTTGAGCATATTCCAGCAATGGTGAAAGAAATCAATGGTGAAGCCATCTAGGCCCGGGGCTGTGCCATATTCCATTTGCTTTACCATTGCTTCCACTTCTTGCATGGTTATGGGTTGCATGAGGGAATAGTTGTGCTCATTGTTGACCAAAAGAGGGATGTACTGGACCACCTTTTGCACTGCAGCATGACGGGAATGGTTCAGTTCCAAGAGGAGCTGATTGAAATGCCTAGTTAGTTCTTCAAAAATGTCTTCTTGCTCCTCCAAAGTCTGACCATTTTAAGCATGCAGTTTGCTTATTCTGTTCTTCATCCTGTGATGGATAGTGGACTTGTGGAAGAAGCTCG
The DNA here is from genome assembly GCA_001517045.1 of Pseudotsuga menziesii. Lineage (NCBI taxonomy): Eukaryota > Viridiplantae > Streptophyta > Pinopsida > Pinales > Pinaceae > Pseudotsuga > Pseudotsuga menziesii. Next base: position 37,868 of record LPNX010651980.1, read on the forward strand.
TATTATTTTCTCCTTCTTTTATCCATTTGACTTTGTCCTTCTGGTTCCAGTAGATCACTTCTTATTCACATCTCTTGTTGAGTTGGTGCATTAGGTCCCTTTTCTTAAGTTTAGTTTGTTGTTCGAAACCATGGTCCATAGCATAGCGTTGGATAGAAGCTAAGTTGTTTTGGATAACTACTTTATCTTTGAAAATATCTCCAAAAGTGGTCTTATTCCATTGTTTGAGGTGATGTCAAAGCCTCTTGAGTTTCTAATGCATGATGTCCATTTTTTAATGTCTTGTTACTGACATATCTTCCCACTAGGAGATGACTAAGTCCATGAAGGTGGGATGGGTAAGATAGAATTTTTCAAACCTGAAGGGTTTGTGGAGGGGGGTTCCATGACTGTTCCAGGAGAGGGTGATGGGTCAGTGGTCCTATTATCACTCCAGGAAACTCCTCTAGGTTGCAGCTCGAGGATTCCTGGTAACATAAATATTTTCAATGGTTTTTCTGAATGGATCAAGTCAGATGAGCTAAAGGACCTCACACACTCAAGACATGCATAAAACTCAATCAAAATATAATGCTTCTAACCACCAATGTTCATAGGGTTGATCATAAGGTGAATAAATGGAGAACTTACTATGCTGGCAAATTCGTATATAAAGCAATCACATATGAATGGCTAATCATAACAAGGAAAAATACTTGAAATTCAACTCAGCAACACATATATAGGATGACAACTATCTGGCATTAGATAAAAATAATAAACCTAAATCAGACATTCAAGCACAAGTACAGAACATAAAAGATATGGAATATAAACATATAATGGAAAAACAGCTTATATTAAATGATGAATAACATGAGAAGCTTGAAAACAATAAGGGTCTAAAATTCTCTGAAGTTGAACCCCTTGCTTCAACACAAGTCTTAGGCTTTATAGCCTTTACAAAAATATCCAGTTCCTGAAAAGTTGGATCTGATTTACTAAAAATAGATAACATAACTGTTTTGCAAAAATTTAGGTCAAAAACCCTAATTTAAGTGCTATTCTATCTAACTCTAACACTTTGTTCACTCATTGAACTCTTTGATAACTGTAGTAATCACTGAAGTAGAGCTATAACCTATTACCTGATAGATAAGCCACGGTTTGTAAAAAATAGGTAGGGTTTGTGACCCATTTCTCCTTGATCGCACCTTCAAAACTAGAACAGGCCTCCTCCACTGGTGCTTTTCATCAATTTTTAGCTTCATAATTTACCCCTGAGGTGTTTGTATGCCACCAAAACTAGTATTGTGTGTAAATATATCTTTCTACACCCTTTTGTGCTTTCGTTGCTTAACGAAGCATAATCTTGGGTCTATAAGCTGGGTCTATAAGCCACCGAAATCTCTGTTCTCTGTAAAATTTTATTATCCTTTAATCATCCTTTTACACTTCACTCCTAACCTTCTGGTACTTCTTCAACCTGCATAAGATTTGGAATATCAATAATATTATGGGCTACCTCTGGATCCTGAAGGCTAATAGCTTCCTCTGCTAGGGTTTCTAGTGAAAAGTGATCTTGAGAGGTAGGGTTTGAGTTTTTCTTCTCCAACCTCGATAGCCGGACCATTCTGTAGAGCCTAAATTTTTCCTTCATTAATCTTAGATTTCTCCTTTTCAGCAAAACATACATCCCTCTCATTTCTAGAAGAGAATTGTGCAACTCAGTATTCTTCTTAGTTAATATGGCATTATTCCCTTTGATCTCTCTGTCTAAGATCTCCATTTCATGTATTTTCCCTAACAGCTGGTTGATTCTCTGAGACCTAGTTTTGATTGAGGAGGTCTCTTCCATTGGTTCCTCTTGACCTTCCCTTGGTGTTGGTGAGGGAAACTCTTCATGTTCTGCTGCAACCTGCTCTGTTAGATAAAAAAAATTCTCCTTTTCTTCTTCTGAGTCTGAGTAGGGTAAGTTAAGTATATTTTCACCTTGTGTTGGGGCCTCCTTCTCCTTTCCACTGAAGTCCAGATTTATTTTTGGCTTGGTTGGTTTTAGAAGTTGGAGAGGGATTATCCACTGTCACTGGTGAGATATCCCTCCTCTTCCCCTTGCCACTCCTGGGAGTGGTTGACTTCTTTGAAGGGGACTTTCCTTTGTCTTCTGGTTGTAAGCATGTTTCAAACTCATTCCAGAATATGAAATATGTCCATGCCATGTTTCTTCCTTGCATCAATTCTTTGACAATGAGCTTTATCAGACCATGGTGATATAACCTCCCTATGACCTTGCTAGGTTGAGCTTTGACCTGGTGGACCATCTTGGTTAGGATCTTGTGGAGGTAGAAAGGTAGGTTTAAAGGGATTCTGCCTATAAAATGGTTCATCAATTTAAAGTTATATATCATCACCCTGTTATAACCGCCTTCATAGGTTATATAAACCAATATTTCTTTCAATAACTGCTGCCACTTCTCCTCAAGCCAGGTGGATGGGATGCTTTTCTTCCATACCATGTATTTGTGTTTAGGCTTTAAGTAGGACCTGAATTTCACATCCTTAGTATTGGTGGTATTGAACCATTTCTCCCTAGTCCTTGGGAGTTCTACAACTTCTGCTATTAGGGTTTCATCAACCTGGAACTCTTCCTTGCCTATCAATTCCTTAGAGCCATCAAAAGACAAAGAAAAGGCTTCTGTCACTTTCTAGTGGAAACCCCATATTTTCTCACAGAACCTATAACAACCTGCATATTTGAAGAATAGGAATACTTTTGGATGTGACTCAAGATAGCTAATGTCACCTAAATCTTGTTTGATGGTAGGTCCTCCTCCTTTATTCATCTCTGGACTGTGCTTCTAGTACCTACAAAAATCAAAATTTGAATTATCTAAATGGGATTAGCGCGCTGGTTTCAGGGGTGGTCTGGAGCAGTGAAGATGCATGCAGATAAATGTGGAGTGTAATGAGGATATGGTGCTGATTTTGAGGGGTTAATTAGTCGATTGGTACTTAAGTACAATGATGGTAAACTCTGGTGATAACCACAAGATAGTCAGTACAACAATCATATTTAACTGGAACCTAATGTTTCGTGGTGTTTCAACTGTAGTCGTGGGACAGATGGAGGGTAGGCTAGGGTTTTGGTCTCTATTAGTCACTTCAGTTCAATAATGACCTTGTATTTACCAACTAATGATTTTCTGCAGTCCCCAGTCTTTTCGGTGATTAAGTGTTTGATCATGACGTCTCTCATGCTAACATCATTTGATTTCGATGGATAAGCTAACCAATGTTCCTCTTTTGGTGTTTTCGGTGGTTAAGGGAATCTTGGGTCTAATTTGCAAGCTGTCGAAAGCTAGTATTTTTGGTGGCTAATGAACCGTTGGTACATTCGCCTAAGCCACTGAAAGCTTCCTTTCCAAAATTTATTCAAAAGAGTATTTAATGAGATTTCAGTGGTTAATGTATTCCTGGACCCAGTTGTTAAGCTGCCAAAAGCTAAGCTTTTCAGTGGCTAATGAACTGTGGAAATTTTTTCCTAAGCCATTGAAAGCTCCCTCTCCAAAATTTTATTAAAAACGAAGTCCATAGGGTTTCGGTGGTTAATGTAATCTTGAGTCCGAATTGTTAGCTGTCAAAAATTGGGATTTTCGGTGGCTAATGAACTGTTGAAAAGTTCACCTAAGCCACCGAAAGCTAAACTTTCAAATTTCTTGAAAAACCTGAACACTGAGCATTCCAAATCTGTTAATCACCCAAACATCTTTCATAATATACCCTGAAATCTTCACTACTACGAAAAAAATAAATTGTCTGAGTTTTACCTATTGAAAATTAATTTATTTAGGAGATAAAATATGGCTCCTACTCGGGTTGGAACCTCCCTGTGAGGTCCCTAGAACGCCGGACCAAAATGCCTTTCCTGGAAAAATAAGAATTAAACCTATCTTCTACTGTTCCATTGGGCATGGAGTTTCTTTTGTAAACAAAAACAATCAGCTAAATAATATTTTACAATAACAAGGCCTTAAAGCCTTAGATGAAATAGAGTTTTAGAAATCGCCCATTTACTAGGCCATTAAACACCTCCTCTCCTTCTAGATTTTGCAATTCGAAGGTGTTGTTCTGCTACACCCGAGCTATCATAAAAGGGCCTATCCACAGAGAGTCAAACTTTCCATGCTTTCCCTTGTCTTTCCTGACAGTATCCCATTTGAGAACCCAATCTCCAACCTGAAAGTCGATCACCTTTGCCCTTTTATCAAAAATAATCTTGATATTCTTTTGATGAGATTCTAACCTTTCCATCACCTATTCCCTGACTTGATGTAACTCCACCAAATCAAGCATCCTCCTCACCATGCAATTTGGTTCATCCTGTTCCTCCTGAAAGAATTTTGCAACTAGCAGAATTAGCTGAATGGGAAAAATGGCCTCAGTACCATAAACCAACTTGAAAGAAGAAGTCCCTATGGATCTATTTTCAGTCACTCTATCAGCCCATAGAGCAAAATTTAGCTTAGAATCCCATATTTTCTGACTATTCTCCAATAGTTTTCTGATGATTCTGACTAGGCTTTTATTGGATGACTCATCAAGGAGATTTCGTTGAGGGTAATAGGAAGTGGAATGCAACAACTGAATTCCCATTGACTCAAACATGTTAACCAATGCCCCAGCTTTGAAAGCTGGTGCATTATCAGTCACTATCCTTACTGGGAAGCCAAACCTGATAAAGATGTTCTCATATAAAAACCTCATGATGAGCTAGTGAGTGGCATTCCTTGTAGGGACTGCCTCTATCCACTTGGTGAAATAGTTTGTGGCTATTAGGATCCATTTATGCTGACCACTTAATGAAGGATTAATTTCACCTATGAAATCAAGACCCCACTGCTGGAAAGGACCATTCACTACAATAGGTCTAAGGCGTAAGGATCTGAGTTGTTGCTTTCCTATGAATCTTTGGCACTTGTCATAGGCTCTCACAAAGGTAGACACATCAGATAAAAGAACAGGCCAATAGTACCCAGCCCTCAAAATATTGTAGGATGTGGTCTTCCAGTAATGATGGCCTCCACATGTGCTTGAATGAAACTGATACATGACCTAAACTGACTCTTCTTTATCCAAGCATCTTAGCAAAACACCACACAAATCTTTCCAATACAACAATTTATCAATTACACAAAATTTAACAGACTTAAGCTTAATAGCCCATCCCTTATTTAGAGTAAGTCCACGGGTGACTTCTAAATTTTTTAGGAAATTAATAATACTTGAGTACCACTCACATGAGGACAAGTTCTCAGCTACTTGTTGACAGTCATTCTGCTCCTGAACTACCTATGCCGCTACTTTTGCTGCTATTTCTCTCTGCAGGTTAGCTGAAGTTATACAAATGAAATTCATTCCCAAAAGATCACAATTTTCTTCAGCCATGAGTTTAGCTAGACCTTGGCCTTTCACTAGCTTGGTGGGATTTACTTCTATGTCAAATTCAATAATCTTGGAAATCCATTTAGCTCTCTTTCCATCAATGTCAGGCTGGGTCAATACATCCTTCACAACAACTGAATGGACATAAGCAAGGACCTTTGCATGTAGAATGTAAATCCTAAAGGATTTCAATGAATTGATGAGAGCATAAACCTGTTTTTCAATAGGATTGTACTTCAGTTCATCATCCCTCAATTTCTTGCTGAAAATGCAATTGGGTGATCAAAGCCTTCATCATCTTTCTGCAACAGAACTGTTGCCATCGTGTCATAGGAAGCAAAGGAAAAAATGTAGAAACCCTTGGTGAAGTATGGACTAATCAGAGTGGGAGCTTCCATAATAGCCTTCTTGATGGATTCAAACAAGTTCCTTGCTTGCTCTGTCCACTTGATTTCAGCCTCCTTCCTCAACATGGAGGTTATGTGTTTTACCCACTCATAAAAGTTTGGGATAAACCTCCTGACAAAATTTATCTTACCCATAAATGAATGAATATCCCTTTTCGACCTAGGTATGGACAACTTCTAAATTGATTCAACTTAAATAGGATCAATCTTCACACCTTCAGCTAAAACTATGTGACCTACGATTTTTCCCTCACTGAGTGAAAATTGAGACTTCTTCGGGTTCAGTGATATCCCAAATTTTATACATTTCAGAAACACCCTCCTTAAGTGTTGAAAATGCTCTTCATGGCTGTTGGAGTAAATAATGAGGTCACCAATATATATGAGAACAAATTTTCCTTTCAACCCCACGAAAGCTATGTCCATGTCCCTCTGGAAAATGGCCCCACCATTCATCAGCCCAAAAGGCATTTTTGCATACATGAAGGTGCCCTAGGGAGTGGTAAACACAGTTTTTTCTTGGTCATCAGGGTTCACACCAACTTGGTTGTATCCAAAGAAATCATCCAGGAATGACGTGACACTAGCCCCTGAGACTCTTTACAATAGGTGCTCCATCTTGGGTAATGGATAGTTGTCTTTTTTGGAGCATTTGTTCAGGTTTCTGAAATCCACACATAACCTTATTTCTTTCTTCTTCTTCCTGACCACCACTAAATTTGCAATCTATTTGGAATACCTGAGGGGAATTATGATTTTGGATTTAAGGATATTTTGGATTTCTTTCTCAATCACGGGAAGTAGGAGAGGACTCATGGATCTCAGCTTCTCTTTGAAAGGGATGGTGTCCTTCTCCAGTGGAATTCGGTGTTGGATGATATTAGTGTCATAGGTTTTCAGGTCAATGTATTCCCAAGAAAAGATATGAGCAAACTCTTTCATTAGACTACAAAATTTGGACCTCTGATCAGCAGTCAACTCAGTGGATAGATTTATGAATTTTGGATAACTTTGGCTACCTATGTTTCGCTCTTGGACAGCAGGATCTTTCTCCTTTTTGGCAGGTTTAAATGGGACATCATTATGATCAAATAGCTCTTCCAGGGGTACTAGACCCTGAGGTATATAATTGATAGGTAACTGAACAATGTTCTAATTACGTACTTTATCTTTTAACTTGAGCCCGTGATATTCTTCCATGTTTAGGTTTTCTTAATCAATATGCATATCAAAAAATTCATCTACCACATGGAGAAACTTACTAATCTCATCATCATTCTCAAAAAACTTCCAAAATCTTACATTATCAAGCAGGGATGGCATGTACTTGACTTGGATATGATAGCTCATCTTACGACGTAAAGGGGGAACAAACAGACTTGCAGAGACAACAAGGGAATCAGCGAGATGGTTCATAGCCCTAGGTATATATGAGAGTTCAAAAAACATGAAAGATTCCTTGAGTTTCCATACCTCATCTCTGTATGCCTTCAATCTAACATTCTTTGCTTGAAAATTATTGTTCACCTGCTGTATGATGAGATCTGCATGTCCAAAGATCTTCATGCACATGATTCCCATTTCTTTGGTAGCCTTCACTCCCAGTAGCAATGCCTCATATTCTTCTATGTTGTTAGTAGTCTTGAAATCCAACTTATAAGACTAATGTATAGTTTCCTTTGAATAAGAAATCGGGACTATTCCTGCACCTGCTGAGGCTTGAGTACTCGCCCCTTAAAAAAACATGCTCTAGGTAGAGGTGGTCACTTCCTCAGGTGGCTGATAAGGAGGCTTTGTAAGCTACATGGATGTTGGCTGGGAATCATCTATCTACAGGATGCATGCCCCAAAGTCTATGTCTACTACATAGATGGGATGATTTATAGAGTTCTTGGCATTACTAATGATATAGGTGAATTGGTTCTCTCTGTAGAGTCTCTTGGTATCCCCTCCAAACATTGGGATTGTAGCATATGTAAGGTCCATCTGAAGGGTATCACCTAGCCTTTTACTCCATGAGAGAGACAAAAGGAGTCCAAAATTAGGTGGAATTTCAGTGGAAGAAAGATTTAAAAACACCGCAGGTATCCCTACCTCGGTTCTTAAGAGTTTCCAATTTGCCTCTAGCAGTTTCAATAGCTTCTCCCACTAGGATGGTATCAAAAATCTCAATGTTTCCATCTAACAGGATCTCTTCTGTCCTCCGACCCACAGCCTCAGGCTCTACATCATCTCTCACCCGTACTACTTCTATTACATCCATTTTCAAATAACATTGAGGGGGTACCAAGGGCTTACCTTGTTCTGTAGCACGGTCTCCTGGCTGGTCCAGGCTAGCACTCTGGATGTGGTCGGATATTCGATGGATTCAAGGTTCTGGAACAGACAAATATCTGCGACTTCATGTGGGCCTCTTTATATCTTTTCACACAGCATAACATCCGTGCATTTCCCAGATGGTTTGTACCATATATTTTAGTCTTCGCAGCCTAAACCGTAGATATGTGGGGTTCTTTATGTCATGCCTATTCTTACCTCACGTGTGTGCAGCTCAACCGTTGATCGAGGCCGACTTCCTTCACAACCGTCAATATAAGCGGACCCCACCATTCTTTGTGAACCGAGGTTCGGTTTCCCTTCGTGCTACTCCAAATTGCGAAATGAACTATAACCGCCGATCTCCTTCCGTTCTCACAAGCACCGTTGATCAAAACGGCCCATACCTCTTTTTGCAATCCGAAATTGTTGCTTCATCCTCACTAGTTTGGGATGAAAAATCATTCTCAGCCATAGATATTATTGGGTTCCAATCTCAACTGTTGGATGCATCTATTCTTTAAACTATTTCGCAAATCTGAAAAAGCAGCTTTGGTCGGGCATGTTCACTGTGTGAAATGGTTTGACACCATTGAACTGCCCTCTAATCAGCCTCAGCCTTCGATCATGACTCCCTTTTAACACCTCTAGCATGCCCCATGTTTTATTCTTAGCCCCATTTCTCTGATCCACATACCATTTCGCTGCTTTCGGCATTCATCACCAAAATTTGATTCTGAAGGATGGGTGCTATCTTGTGTCTTCCCTCGGCTCCTTCTGTGAATACTATGCTGCCTTCTCAACACTTCTCGACGGGGCTGAAGGACGTGAGTATCACTTATGCCCAAAATTTAACAGAGTGTTAAAAAACGGCTCCACGAGGGATGCTATCCTCCCAGTGAGGTATCAAAGAACCCCCTAGACCAGTCACCTCATCCATTGAAAACCTCCTATTATTTTACTGCCTGAAGGAAAAACAAACTTTGAAAGAATGGTTACCTCTTCTGATCTTAGGGACTTCTCCAGGGGCTTCAAATCTTCTGATTCACCATATTTACTGATTAAAGCATAAGACATATTTACACTATGATACATGAACCTAAGTCCCTTTATTCTAAGTAATGCTTCAAGAATCTCCCATTCACAGTGCCTTGTTATAGCTGATTTTACCACTCCAGGTGAATCACACTTTGTATGGCCTTCCCCTATCCCGCTGCAGACTCCTTAGACCCGTTAGACCATTTTTTGTCCTTTGATGTTTCCTTGATCATCCCTAAAAACATGTGAAAAATGATACACGTGAATTTTAAACCCTTAATTGCATATATACACGGGTTTGACCCCTAAAACCGTGTACATCAAGATGTGTACAAAATCCAAATCCTTTTGTATTTTTCCTTGACATGGATCCGACTCACTTGACTCCTGGCCTTCCCTATGCCTTGAGATTGCTCGGATTCGACCGTTCATTACCCCTTTGAAAATATATATAAGGAACTCTATGGTACATTGAAGGCATATGAGAGAATTGAGAGTAAAGAAACTATAGTCCATTGTTGCCGAAACTTATGCTTGAGTCTACATCCCTTTGTCCCTTGGAGCACTTTTGTGTTCTTCCCAAGCTTGCCTTTTGCTTGTGA
>LPNX010651980.1:47774-87325 GCA_001517045.1 Pseudotsuga menziesii
ACTTTCTATTGTATATTGGAAAATATTGATTTCTGGAGTCAGGCTGTTTGTTGTGGTACCCCAAGCCATAGGAATTTCTCTCCGTAACAGAATTGGCAACTCCGTTGGGGACGTTCCTTGTTTTTATTTGGGGGTTTGTGGGCACAATGGGCTTGATATTATTGACTTGCTCTTTGTTTCTCCTTGTTTCTGTGTTGCATTTTATAGTATGTTCATCGTTTGACACTCCCCTTTATTGGTTTGAACCTTGGCCTTCTTTTTACCACTGCCTTCTCTGTATACACAGGTTTTTGGCCAAAAGTCATGTACATACGCGGATTTTTGGCCAAAATTCACGTATACACACAGGTTTTTGGCCAAAATCCACGTATACACATAGGTTTTTGGCCAAAAGTCACGTATATATGCAGTTGTTCTTTAAACAGTCACGTACATCTTCCCTTTTGGTGAGTTTGATGTTGTGGGAAGTTGTTGGGTGGGTTGTGAGTGTGGTTGGGTCTTCATTGGGTCTGATGTTGTATGTTGGATGCTTCTTTTGTGACCAGAGACCGCTTTTTCATTTATTTTTCTTTGAAAGTAGTTTTAGTCATTTATCCTTTTTGTTTTTCCATTAGTGCATTACTCTTTTTTGTCTCTGTGTCTTGTTGAGCTTGTCTTTTATACTTGATGCAGAGACAGAGAGTTTTAGATGACTTTTATTGCATTTTTCATTCATTTATATTGAAAAGTACAAAGTAGTTGCACTCTTAGTTGCATCTTAAAAATGGATTTGAGGAGGTACTTGCATTGGATTGCTCTGATTAGAGTTGTGTTTATGCTTTCATATAGGAAGGATTGCATTAACATTCGGAAAGGAATATATATTTATGCATCTCATGTAGTGGAATACCCTATTTTTCATTTGACAAATATTGCACTTAGCATTGCTTGTTATGGTGTGCATATTTATTTCACTACTGAGTCATAATGTCATTAGTTATACGACCATTTCCCTTTGAGTAATCACAACCAAATAAAATCAACGCTTAATTAAGATGAACTGCACTATTTTATTTGATAGGGTGCACCAACAAGATTAGGTTTTAGAGTCTTGGAATAGTTCATTGTGAGTTAATTCTCCAAGACTACTAAACAACAACAAGTAGGTGTCTGTCCAGGTGAGATAGTGAAATCCTTGGTATAATTAGTGTTTCTCAGGACGCTCCTCTTACAATTAGTGTGAGTGGTTATTGATTGGGATGACCCCTAGTCGTAACTAAGTAGCACCAGAGATATTTCTAGGATTGTATTCGTATCTGGGGGCTCTTTCGAGAGTTTGGGATTTTCTACCCTACCCATACGGTCAATCCCGCCTGCGAATATCCGCCTGAGCATTGATTATATTGAGGTGACCTTAGTTACCTTACCTAGGATATCGAGGGGGTACTTTGCAGGGGTTATTCTATAGGTTTCCCAACCAGGTAGAGGTCGGATAGCACAGTCGCTTTATGTGTTGAAGCTGAGGGCCACTATAATTGGTTATGTACCTCTGCTTGTAGTGTATGGCAGTTTTGAGCCTCTCCTAGGTGAGACATACCTGCTACATTCGGGAGCTCACATATCCTCCCCTTGGTTTGCTTGTATTTTGGCTGTATATTTTCTTAGGAGTGTGCTCTTTGTGTGATAGTTGGCCTTTGGGATCGCAGTTACTTGAGTATATTTATGCTCTCTTGAGTTTGGGTCCTTTTATTTTCGGCATGCCTGGTATCCTATCACCCGTCTTGGTCCTAGTATGGACCCTGGTGTTAGACTTGGGGGAATCACAAGCCCTTACCCTGCTCATATATTTGAAGTGGTCACATTCTTCCCTGTACTCCATTTGTGGAGGATGTTGACTCCCTTCGCTTGGTCTTTACACTGGTGGTCACCCTCATGGGGGTGGTAGTGGATGCGTGAGCATTGGGTCTACACCTTACTTTCCTTTTTACGTCCCATTGTTCATTTCATTGTTTCCTTTGGGAGCAGTTGCCATGATCATTCCTCCCTATATCCTATAGTTTGGATTCTTTATTGACTATTTTGGGTTGTTTTGGACTAATATGGTTGTCATGTAGGGTCCAATTTTTGTACACTCTCTCCAAGGTTTCAACCTGTTCATTCCTATCACAGGTATTATGTTTGAATTGGCATATAGGTTAGGATATCACATCCGCTTGCACTTATGCATTGCCTTATGACCATTCCATCTTAACCTTAGGTATGAACCCATTCCATGGTATTGCAGAACCTTCATGCTGCTGTTAGAAGTGGTAATATGTGAATGGTAGAGCTTTCCTATACATGGGTGTCCTAGTTATCTCCCCTTTGCATTTGGTACCCATGCTGTGAGTCCTCTCTTAGGTCCGGGAGTCCGTTGTATAGTATTGCCATGACATTTCGCAAGAGCCCCATACTCCTATTGATCTTTTGCTGGCCTATTTCCCTCGGGACTCCCTCATGTCAAGTTGTGAATGCATTATCATGAGCTTTTCCTGCCTTATTGAGCTTTATGTCGGCTTCCCTGACATTGTGTTTCATCCATATAGCCCGAGTTTGTCTCATGTCTAGCCATGCAGAGCCATTTTTTATATCCTTCATAGCTTGTTTCCCTTTTTACCGGGAGGGGATTTTCCCCCGAGTGTCAATATCCTACACATGTATCCTTGCATTGAGCATAGGTATGTTCCACTGCTTGGAACTAGTTTGTTTTCCCTTATGACACTCGTCTCCTCCTAGTCTGTAACTATAAAGCAATTTTATTCTTTTTCAAGATTTTTAAATAATTGAAAAAGTCCAAAAAAATAAAAAACCAAAAATATGAACAAGGAAAGATGTTATCTTTGGCAGCTGTCAAGTTGTGTCGCCTTCGAACAGAGCACTGTATATCACATCCATTGGTTGGGTTTATAATTTGACTTTAGGAGCTGTACTTGTTTATCTGATTTTATCTCCACCGACTGGTTAAGCTTCCAGTCCCCATGGAGCCTCTGTCGATGCCTCCTGTGTTGCAAAGATGTCCCATTTTTGTATATCGAGTCTATGCTACCTTTATTCAGTCACCATTCACTGGTATGCTCTTGTTCGAAGGAAGTTGAAACCTAAGTCGACCATTCCTCAGTTATCTTGACTTTGCATGTCGGCCATTCCCGGTACAGTTACTGATTCATGCACCTTATGATCGAGTCCTTCCACATTATATAGCTTTGTTGAGTACCTCGTGTTGGATGATGGGGGATGCCTTAATGCCCTCCTACCAGCGGATTTCATCCCATCAACTTCAGATCATTATACTAGGATTGGAATCTAGAGTCATTTTGAATGCCTTGAGACTTGCAGTCATCAATGGCAGGTTCTCTCGCCATCGACAGTCTTTGGGAATACATTAATGTCCTCTGATCGATGGATCCTCTCAAATGTTCCACCTCAACACATTTATTCACACTTGTTAGTTTGCACTCTATTACCTTGATTCCCATTTTCATTATCGATGGGTGATATCGCGTTTGTTGACGGTATACATCAATGACTAGTAATGAGACGATGGACTACTATGTTCGACCTCGACCCCTCTATTCACATAGTAGGACATGTAATCGTAGCGGTGTGTGTAGAAGACCTTCCAGATTGGTGGCATCTCTTATATGCTACCTCCTTGATCATGCCATTGTTCATGAGATTTCAGTTCTCGTGACTTGATTCCAGTATTTGTCAGAAATTTCCAGCCATCATGGAGATCTTGATCTGTTATATATATTCAGCCATTATGGAGATCATGGTCCTTTGTATATCTTCATCATGGAGATTCTGATCTATGTATATTGTACATGGTGATGACCACTTTTGTGATATATTTTAACATGCCTATTCATGGCCATTGTACTCTTATGTATACGGGACTGCTATATGTATTTGCAGTTATGTGCAGAGTTGTATTATTGTACTATGTTGATTGGGTGGTTGGTATTCCATTTGGGATCCTTCATCACTCCACTTCTGGGATGGACTTATAATGTATTTCTGCCATCGTATGACCCCTCTGACCTCACACATTAGGGGGCATCTATTATAGCTGATTTTACCACTCTAGATGAATCACACTTTGTATGGCCTTCCCATGTCCCGCTGCAGACTCCTTAGACCCCTTGGACCATTTTTTTTCCTTTGATGTTTCCTCGATCATCCCTAAAAACATGTGAAAAATGATACACACGAATTTTAAACCCTTAATTGCGTATATACGCGGGTTTGACCGCTAAAACCGTTTACATTGGGATGTGTACAAAATCCAAATTCTTTTGGAGTTTTCCTTGACATGGATCCGACTCACTTGACTCCTGGCCTTCCCTATGCCTTGAGATCGCTCGGATTCGACTGTTCATTACCCCTTTGAAAATCTATATAAGGAACTCTATGGTACATTGAAGGCATATGAGATAATTGAGAGCAAAGAAACAATAGTCCATTGTTGCCGAAACTTATGCTTGAGTATGCATCCCTTTGTCCCTTGGAGCACTTTTGTGTTCTTCCCAAGCTTTCATTTTCCTTGTGAGCTTGCTATCGAGAGATGGAGGATTGAGGTGGTGGAGGCCCAAGTGGGGGATTCAGTTTCTCCATTTCGTATACGTGCCATCAGAGGTTGTATCTATTGTAATCTCTGATTTATATTAATAGAAATATCTTTTCCTGTCCAATAATGTGTGTTTGAATGAATATTTTATCCATGGGATTATTTCAAATGATTATACATTGTTGATTATATATGCTAGAATAGATCTAACAGCATGATATATAGTATGCTTGTATTGTTTACTTGTTGTTGAGGAAGTAATTTATCAATTCAAGCTGAAGTTGGAAAGCTCAATGGGGATCTACTTCAACCGTCCAGAATAAGGTACGAGGTTTGATCCTTTAGTGTTAGACATTTACTTTCTATTGCATATTGGAAAAGATTGATTTCTGGAGTCAAGCTGTCTGTTGTGGTACCCCAAGCCATAGGAATTTCTCTCCGTAACATGCCTCCTTCATACTACGACCCATCTGGATACTACAAAATGAATGTGTTGTCTCCTCTATGCGCCGCAATAAGATATGGGCCTACCCACAAATGGTCAAATTTTTCGTGCTTCCCTTTGTCCTCGTGAGGGGCATCCCATTTTAACACCAAGTCATTGACCTAGAAAACATCTTCTTTTACTCTCCTGTCGAAGGTATTCTTCATTTTCTCATGGTGTATCTAGAATTTATCATAAGCCTTGTCCCTTACTTCATTAAGCTCAATGATCTGGTTGATCCTTCTTTGAATGGGATTAGGCTCGTCCAATGGATCCCGTAATATCTTCATGACTGGAACGCCCAAATAGGTAGGAAATTTTACTTCGGCTCCATATACTAACTGAAATGGTGACATACCAATGGCCCTTTTGGTACTGATTCTATCGGCCCACAAGGAATATTTCAATTTAGTGTTCCAAGCTTTCTTGTCATCCTCCAACAGTTTCTTAATTATCCTCACAAGATTTTTGTTAGAATATTCGGCCAATCCATTTCCATGTGGGTAATAAGCCATAGAGTGATTTAGGATTATATGGTACTTATGGAAAAAATTGATCATCTTTCTAGATTTAAATGCAAGGGCGTTGTCAGTCACAATCCGCCTCGGGCAGGTGAACCTTTCCAGAATATTGTTTTCTATGAAATCCATTATCACTTCTTCTGTGGCCCTCCTGGTGGGTGTGGCCTCAATCCACTTTGTGAAGTAATCAGTGGTAGTCAGAATCCACTTATGCTGCCCAGAGGATTTTTTATTTATCTCTCCGATGAATTCTAATCCCCATGGCTGGAAAGGAGCTTCCACAGATATTGGGTTGAGGGGGAGAGACACCACCTTCCTTCTCCCTTCAAAAATTTGACACTAGTGGCATTTAGTTGTTTTCTTATAGACATCTGAGAACAATGTGGGCCAATAAAATCTTGCTCTCATAATTTTTTTCGCGGTAACTTTCCAAGAATGGTGTTCTCCACAATCTCCTTCATGAAATTCCTTTTCCATACGTTGAGCTTCGTCCTCCAGAAGACAATTCAGCAGTATTCCCCCAGGGTCTTTCCAGTAGAGATATTGTTCTATGATGCAAAATTTTGCAGCTTTCAACTTTATGGATCTAGCCCAGGTTTTGCTTATCCCAGCAGGGGGTTGTAAATTCTGCAATACAAAAACAACGTCAGCATACCAAGGGGGCGTAAAGAAGTCACGCTTCACCAGCACCTTCGCTTCTTCTTGACCAGACTGACAATTAAGAAAATTTAGCTGCAGAGAGTCACAATGGGAATCCGTCATCATCTTAGCCAATCCTTGCCCTTTGATTAACTTTGTGGGATTTATTTCTATGTCATATTCCAAGATCACTGCAACCCATTTAGCTCTCTTTCCTTCCGGGTCAAGCTGTGTAAGTATGCTTTTCACTACAATGCAAGGTACATAGGAAATTATGTGGGAATGGAGGATGTAGATTATGAAATCCTTCAAGGATTTAACCAAGGTGTAGGCTTGTTTTTCCATTATACTATATTTTAGTTCTCCATCTCTCAATATCTTACTCAAGAACACTATGGGCTATTCTTCACCCCGATCATTCTTTTGCAGCAACACTCCCGCTACAGTGTGTTCTGAAGCATAAGAGAATACTAAGAAATCCTTTTCAAAATCTGGGCTGATCAGAACAGGAGCTTCTGAAATGGCCTGCTTTATATCTTTGAAATATTTCTTGGCTCCCATCGTCCACTTAATTTCATGATATTTCCTTTGCATGTAAGTAATGTCCATCAGGATTTCGGCAAAGCTAGGGATGAATCTCCTCAAGAAGTTGAATTGGCTGATGAAATATTGGATTTCTTTCTTACTGCTTGGTTCTTCTACTTTCAAAATGCCTTTTACCCTATCTGGATCGATCCTAATCCCTTCCTTTGAAATAATGTGCCCCAACAACTTTCCTTCTTCTAGAGCGAAGTTCTACTTTCTAGGGTTCAACGAGATGCCACACTTCCTACATTTAATGAAAAATATTTCCAAGTGCCTGACATGATCTTTGGCCCACCTAGAGTATACGGCAATGTTGCCCATGTATACCACTACAAACCATTCTTTCTCTTCTGCAAAAGCAATATCCATGGCACGTTGGAAGTCGCTCCAGCATTCATCAACCCGAACGACATCTTTGCATACATGAATGTACCCCAAGGTGTGGTGAAAGTGGTTTTTTCTTGGTCTTCAGGAAATACCTTCACTTGATTGTAACTAGAAAATCCATCCATAGTGGATATCCTTTCTGAGCCTACCACCCTCTGCAGGATCTAGTCCATCTTTGGCAATGGGTAGTTATCTTTCAAAGAAACTTTATTTAAATTCCTGAAATCTACGCATAGCCTTATCTCCCCATTCTTTTTCCAAACAGGAACCAAATTGGCTACCCATTTTGAAAACTTCAGAGTTACTATTATATTCGCATCAAACAACCTTTTTACTACTTTTTCAATAATGGGTACTAGCTTTGGATTAATCCTCCTGAGTTTTTTCCTGAATGGTTTTTCTCCAGGCTTAATCGGAATAGTATGTTGTATGATGGAAGTGTCATATTCTTTGAGATCTTCATAACTCCATGCAAACACATCCGTGTACTTTTTCATCAGGTTCACATACGCTTCTTTTTCTTTAGTGGGCATTTTCTTGGACAATTTTACAATTTTAGGGTCACCTTCAGTGTCAATATCCACATCTTCGACGACATCCATGGCGGCCTCGACCTTCGAATCCCTGGCTACATCATTTTGGTCAAAAAGAGATTCTAAAGGGATCAGGCCCATGGGAATATGATTGCTTTTCAATTGGACTATATCCTTTCCTCCCAAGGAATCCTTCAGTGTTCCCGTCCCGATGGCTTCTTACCCTTCCTCTTCAATGTCTAGGAAGTTTTCAGGGTTAGCACTATCTTCATCAATGTGAGTGTTCACAAACTCACCAAACATCTCCAGAAATATTTTGATCTGCATATCATCTTCGAAAACTTACCAATATTTAGTGTTATCTGGTATGGAAGGCTTGTTTACAATCTCCACTTTGTGCTTCTTTTTTCTCACCGTGGGAGCTTCAAACTTTCCTACTGCAGTTTCTAGAGAGTCTGCTACCACATTCTCATCTCTGGGAATCACTTGGACCATATGTTCAATGAATAAATTTTTGAACATATCCCATACATCATTCCGGTAGGCTCTTATTATTGGATGTTTAGTCTGATAGATATCATTCACTTGGCTTACTACAAGCTCTGAGTCTCCAAAAATTTGGACCCCTTTCGCTCCTAAATCCTTTAGTGCATTCAGGCCCAGTAACAAGGCTTCATACTTTGATACATTGTTAGAGCATTCAAAAACCAACTTATAAGAGTAGGTTTTGGTATCTTTAGTGGGGGAGATTATATACACACCTGCACCAGCACCCGCTTTAGACACCGAGCTATCGAAATACATCTTCCACATTCCTTCATCCGTTTGGTTCCTTCCCACAACTTCCATCTTGCTAGCCTTTTTTTATCTTTTTGTGGTGCAATGACTTCTAAGTTGTAAGGAGATATATCATTGAAGAAAATAGAGGACCCCAAGTCCGTGTCGACGATGAAAACATGATGGATGTTGGGCTGAGTCTGACTGCTCATGATGTAAGGAAACCTCTTCTCGCTGTATAACCTTTTGCTTTCATTCCAAACAAGAATTGTTGCATAAGTCATGTCCATTTACAGGCTGCCTTTCAGCTTCGAAGTCCAAGACCTTGACAGCAAAATACCAAACTTGGGAGGAATGTCGTCCATGACGACGTCCATGACCACAATTTTAGATGGAAACTTATTTAAATATACCACCATGTATTTGATCAGTCCCAGACATTTCACCCTTTTAGAATCAAAGGAATATAAGTCTTTATAAGGCCTTGTAATCTCCAACCCTGGGCTTTCCACCACTCCCTTTGGCATCATATTGTGTGAGGATCCTGAATCTAGCATACCATTGTACAACACCATATCATGCACATTCAATCTCATGTAAAAGGGGGGCACCTCCTCATCATCGATGTCCATGGTGTCAACCTTAGATCCCAGAATGAAAGTAGGGTTGTCTTCAGTCAGCTCTAAGATATCTGGATGAGCTTCTCCTTGATTTGCAATCATCTTAGTTATAGTATCCCTGTACTCCTGATTCCTCAATAATTCATTGAAAGGAATCAAGACCTTTAGTTTAGCTAGTTCATTTTGGAGATTAAACATGGGAGTGGTTTTTCCCAGTTCAACAAGTTCCATTGGCTCAAACACTCTCACATCACTGTTCCCTTTTTCCACTTCTGGCAGTGTCATCGGCCTCTTTTGTTTTTCCTCTCCTTTCCCTGGGCCGGTTTGACTACTAGAATGTTGGTATGGGTTTAATCTTCATTTAGGTACAGCAACTTCACCAACAGAGTCACCCCCTTTCTTATGTACAACAATGTCTCTATTTCTTAACTTGATCTTCCTGGCATCATCTATAGCATGCATATACCCTTTATGGTATTGCTCCAATTCCCCTGTCAGGGTCTTATCATCCACTTGAGAGAACATATCATGTTCCTCTTCAATCAAGTAGATTTAAGAGTCCAAATTTCCGAACTGATGGATATGATCTTCAGCGAACTCAACTTCATCTTCGGTACCCACATAGTTTTCAGGGAAACGAGGCCTGATTGGCTACTCTTCTTGGTTTCATGGATTCCTCACATCCCTTGGTTTGTTGGGTTGGGGCAGGGGAGGGACTTGCCTCCTGAAATTAGGATTCCTTATCTGAGGTTCATTCTATTCCCAGTTCACCGGCTTGGCCTCCACCGTTATCCTGTCCATCAACTTTTCCATAGTTTTAAGCATCATCTCAAATTTTATATCACTGGATGAAGAGGCAAAAGTAGAGGGGTGTGCTTCTCTACCTTTCCTTCTGTCGATGTTTGCACTTGGTTTAATTTTCCCAGATGCCATCATATTGGCCTCTACTTCTAGGGCATCAACAAACATGGCTGGGAGGGTGTTTGACTTTCTTTCTCTCAATAACAGATCAAATTCATTTTCAAAGGGATCAACGTAATGAAGTTTAGCCACCCAGGGTGAGGGTTTGATATCGGCAGGTATCGAGTTGTAGACCCGCATGAATATGTTGGAAAACTCATGGACTGATTAAAAACCTATTTTATTGAGATTGTTGTATTGAGACAAGACCTGTAAGGGGATTTTTTTATCATCCCACCTTTCTAGAAATATGGTTTGAAAGCCAGCGAAGCTGCGGATAGACCTAGGTGGCAAATATTTGTACCATTTATTTCCTTTCCCAAACAAACTCTGAGCGAACAACCACATTTTGACATCTTCATCATCCACTTCTTCTAGGCCGATGAAGTCGTTGAACTTATCCACATGGTAGCTTGCTGAGACATTCCCCTCCCCATCATAGAGTGTGATTCTTTGGGCATAATTCATAGGGAGTTCATGTAGAACCAAAGGTAGGCCTAATGGGGAAAATCTAGCAGTAGCTATCGGGGTAGGTCGGTTAGGAACAGACAGAGGGTTGGGAAACTGGGTGTCTTGAAAGATAGGGGCTATCTCTTCAGATTTTGGTGGGGTTTATAGGTTCAGCCACAAAGAATCAAGAAGATCGGATTGCAGTGTATTAGGGTCAACCCCATCTTTTCTCAGGTTGGATTTAGATTTAGATTTGGTTAGCAGTCTTTCAGACCTAACCCCCCACTTGGGTTTAGCTAAGCCGTACAAATATTGAGATGATGAAGTATCAAACAATGGAGAATCTAATTTCTCTTTATTTCTATTCCTAAGTATTCTTTCTAGATTATCCACACTGAGTAAAGTTTCGGTCTCAGAGTTACCTCTTGCATGGATCTTCTGGAAGCCAGGATAGCTAGTGCGATTCTAGTCGAAGCAGGTGTGGAGTCGCCAGGACGAACATACAACTTTCTCGTGGACTCAAAAAATTTTGTTTTCCCACAAAAATCCCTTTCTTCCTGCTCACCGGTCTCCTTAGTGGAGTCACATTCCAGAATCTTTCAATGGAGTGGCCAGGGCAAATGATACAACCTTCTTTACATGTAAGAATCTCTATTTTCTTGCAGAAACTCTTTATCCTTTGAATCTTTGTCATTCTTCCTAGGGATGATCTTCAATCTCGTCCCCAGCAATGGTGCTAGTTTTTTAGCACTGGAATTGAACCAAAGATTGCGGAAGGTTCGCTCCCACGTAACTGCAAAACCACTTTCGAACAGAGAACTGGCCTTCTGCTCTTTCGAGAGGGATCTCTCACCAAATGTTAACAGTGCCAGAGATAAGTACAAATAAAACTATAAATTGCTTTTAAATTTGGTTGAAACAAAACACGGCACCATTAGGCGATGGAGTCAAGATATACAACAGGAATGATCAGAACTAAATGCAAGAAATTTCAACACAGGGTCAAGGTAGCCACTCGATCATAGTCGATTCATAATTGTCTGGTGGAAAGGAGGAGCATGAACAGACCATCAACATAGAGCATTGTAAAAAATGAATTATGTATCAACTTTAGAAGAAAACTTTGGTGAATACCTGAAACAACAGGCGAAGCATAGCAAGTATGAATTCTGAGTTGTTATACCCTAAGTCTCAGATATGAAAGAAAACAAAATGGGAGAGATAAACTGGAAAAAGTATTCACATAAGAAAGGAAATAATAGACTATAAGTGTGAACAACACATGAATCCCTATATGAAAGCGCCGACCTCGGCTCTGTAATTATATTAAAATTCTCTTGAAAAACACACACAGGAAGATTACAATGGTTTCAACCCTTTCTCCTTCTTCAGGAGGTATATTTATAGTATTTGGATTTCCCAGACCAACATCCAAGAATCAAAATTTGTTACAATCAGAAGGACATCCTCTAACAGCCTCTTAGGTGGCACATTTGTTATGACTTGTTCGAAACGACCAGACAATGAAATGTGAAACACAGGAGGAAATAGGCACAATGGCATCCCATACTCCCATCTGGTGGGTGATGACTATACAAATCTATAAGAGAAGCAACCGTTGGGACAAGCGTGCAACGCAAAGAAAATTTCCCGTGTACCATCATTGTCACCTCTACAGGTGTGTTCTGAGTTTGGTTGACCCATATTCTTGGATGACTCTCCATAAATCGGGACCAGGAAGGGTTGCAGCTATCATGTCGTATGCGTGCGCTTTGAGCTCCATCATTTCCAAGTATGAAGTCTTGGGTACTTTGGAGCATGCGGCTTTAAAATCAAACAATAACTCGAAATCACTATCCAATTTGTCAAAAACGACCTTCCCTGACAATGCTTGTTGCATATCTCCAAATTTGTTATGGTCCAATCGGCAGTGCACTAGGCACTCTTGATACTCCTTATGAGACATTAAAGGACCCTTTTCTTCCCAGAAAAAGAGGATCCCTCTGCTTAGCAGTGGTCTGAATAACTTGACGACCTCTTGGACTTTGCGCTCAGTAACTTCTATTTCAGCCCGTACCATCTCCATCATCCTGTGCTTCGCCACTACCTTTCTGGCTCCAGAGACAATAACGACCCTATTTTGAATACCGTATCTGCTAGCAGACCCATATAACAAAGAGCTCAAGAAGGTTATGGCATTCTCCATGGTCACCAAGGGCCTTTTGTTCACTTCTGTCGATACTATATGGGCTTGTTTCTTGGCTTCTCCCATAGCAATTTCCTTATCTTCAATAATATCTAGGTAGGGCCAAAACTTGTCAACTTCCATGATGATTTGATCCTAGATCAAATTCCTAGCACCTTGCAAGGCAAGTTTTCCGACCACCTGTTGGCTCAATTTAGCATTTTGTTGAGTCAATTCTTGGCATTTCTCCTCTGCCTTTTCTCTTCCTCGGTTCTCTTTGACTCTTTCCTTTTCCAGTTCCTCGATCTGCTGCTTCATTTTAATGAGCTCTGTATCATTTAGGCCTATCTAGGACATTGCTTTGGAGAGGGAGATGGTATCTATTTCTCCAGCCATACCTATGGACTGAATTGTATTCTTTGTACTTCTACCTTCAAGCTCATTTTCCTTCATTGCTAATCTGGTTTTCAATTCTGCCTCACTATCCTTCAAAAGTTGGATACCTGCTTCCCACTGTCTCCCATTTTCTTTGAGCTTCAGTAGCTTGGCCTTACATTCAGTAAGCTCGGAGTTCAATACCTCTTTTTCCCTTTCGAAGTCATCCAATTATTTCGTTTGAGCAAGCTGGGTGCTAAGGATTTTTAACTTCTTTTTCAAGGTCTGGATCTCCTTCTCTTTGTCATCGAGCAATTTTTGAGCCAAAATCCCTTTCTATGCAGATCCTTCTATTTGTATAGATTCCTTTTGTAAGTTGTTGATGTGGGCTTTGAGTGCTTTATTCTCCACTCTCACCTTTCTTAAAATATTTGAAGTTTTTGCCTTACTCTCCTCCAGCTTGGAAATCTGTATGGTAGCCTTAAGCAGACTAGTGTTCAATATATCTCCAGTCTCTTTGTTTAGGAGTATGTTGTCAGTAGTGGGAACCTTTGAGAGGTTCACACTAACCTCAGACACCTTTTTCCCCCATTTCCAAGGCTAAGCTAAGGGTATCAGTGGCAAGAGCCCTTACAATTTTCAATGCTATATTGGGGTGAGGCAACCAAGATTCTTCGCTGTATAGTTCTGCTGTCTCCTCGAAGGTTTTATCAACCCTCTTTCGGTAAGATCTCAACCATTCTTCTTTGGACGCATGCTTGCTCGGAGTATGTCCATCAAATACGTACTCTGGAATTCGACAATTCAGCTGCCTTGGGATCTTCCTATTGCTGTTCTTTTATTGAATTCTTCTTCTTTGCTTGTCCCTTTTCATGGCCCCTTTTGACTTGCACCAATTGTTGTCCCGGTTCCACTTTCTATTTCTTTGGCATGCTGGTAGTGTCCATTTCTTCAGTGTACATGGGCTCTGGATCCCCTCTTTTCATTGAACTTGTCGAATAGCTAGCCAGTAATGAGAATCCCCCTTCTATCGCAACTACTATAGCCAACTCTCTTTGGGGAGATACTACCCCCGGTAGCTGTGAGCCAGTGTCCTGCTCTGCACTGGTATCCATTGAGGCAGGATTAGGGAAATCGTCCCAATTCGCCGCTTCTCTAAGTCCAAGTATCTTAGTGTGCTCAAAAGGCCTGCATTTGTGAGATTTCCTTCTTTTGGAAATCACCTGGTGAGGGTCATAATTTATTGCTTATCCCATGGAAAACTCCATGCCTTTAAGAAAGTTGGCGACTAGGGGAAAAGCAACCCTAATTCTAACTATGTATGGTCTTAATTCCCATGGAAATATCAAACTTGAACTTTTCTTAAAGTTCAAGAAGTGTTCTTCTTTGATAATGAGATTTTGCCGGATTAATTCCAGGGAGAAAACCCTGGGGGTTAGGAAAGTTGGCAGGATGTAGGGTGGATGTACGAAGCCATACAACCTTATGGTCATTCCAAATTCTATGAGGAACCAGTACCCTATCTTCTTGCTATTTAACAGTTGCAACAACTGCCTTATCTTAGGAAACACCCTAGGTAACCTTTCCTGAAAGAAGAGTTCATATATTTCGGCCATCAACTGGTTCATGAATTTACAGTAATCCGTAGGCATATCAGCATTGATTGCCAATTCTGGTACTTGTAGGTCCTCCTCATTATAGGATATGAACATCCTCAACAAAAGGGATTGGAATCTAAACATTCTAGTGTTGTGGAATTTCGCTAACTGAGAACGGATGTTCTTAGCCAAGAACTCATCAAATTTAAGGCAACAAGACTGACCAGATTGCCTAGGCAATTCAGGTTCAGTCGGATAAGTACTTAAGATGAACAAAAGACTCAATAATGACTCTGGGATGTATGCATCGGTATCTAGACCTAGGAATTGACTGGCCAGGGATATACACCATTGTGTTTCTTCATTGAATTGGTTGAGGTCAATAGGGTAAGATAGGCCGATGGGTTCACCATCGGGTTTAGAACGGTCCTTCAGGAATGTTTCTTTACTTTCATCAGTGGACTCTCTAAAACAACGTATAATGTATTCTTCTCGGTATTCTTCGGATATATGGGCAAATTAATCTGGGATATCCAGGGTTTTATAGATGATAGAATCTTGAATCAGAAAAGGATTTTAGATTTAGACTTATTTATAATAACGCCTTCAGTGACAGAGAAATTT
This sequence comes from Pseudotsuga menziesii, assembly GCA_001517045.1. Lineage (NCBI taxonomy): Eukaryota > Viridiplantae > Streptophyta > Pinopsida > Pinales > Pinaceae > Pseudotsuga > Pseudotsuga menziesii. The sequence continues at coordinate 63,098 of LPNX010651980.1, forward strand.
TCTACACACCATTCGACAAATTCGGGGAAATGGGGGGTTTGGTTTACAGAGAAGAAGTGGAAGAAATATTTAAAAACACCGCAGGTATCCCTACCTTGGTTCTTAAGAGATTCCAATTTTCCTATGGCGGTTTCAATAGCTTCTCCCACCAGGATGGTATCAAAAATCTCAACATTTTCATCTAACAAGCTCTCTTCTATCCTCTGACCCGCGGCCTTAGGATCTACATCATCTCTCACCCCTACTACTTCTATTAAGTCCATTTTCGAATAACATTGAGGGGGTATCAATGGCTTACCTTGTTCTATAGCACAGTCTCCTGGCTATTCTAGGCTGACACTTTGGATGTAGTTGGATATTTGACGACTTCAAGGTTTTAGAACAAACAAATCTTTGCGACTTCGTGTGGGCCTCTTTATAGATTTTCACATAGCATAACCTCTGCGCATTTCCCAGACGGTTTGTACCGTATATTTTACTCTTTGTGGCTTGAACTGTAGATATGTGGGGTTCTTTATGTCACGTCTTTTCTTACCTCACGTGTGTGCAGCTCAACCGTTGATCGAGACCGAATTCCTTCACAACCATCGATCTGAGCGAACCCCACCATTCTTTGCGAAGCGAGGTTCTATTTCCCTCCATGCTACTCCATATTATGAAATGAACTATAACCATCGATCTCCTTCCATTCTCACAAGCATCGTTGATCAAAACAGCTTGTACCGCTTTTTGCAATCCGAAATTGTTGCTTTGTCCTCACTAGTTCAGGATGTGAAATCGTTCTTAGCCGCAGATCTTCTTGGGTTCCAATCTCAACCGTTGGATGCATCTGTTCTTTAAACTATTTCTCAAATCTGAAAAAGCGGCTTTGGTCGAGCATGTTCTCCATGCAAAATGGTTTGACGCCATTGATCTACTCTCTGATCAGCCTCGGCCTTCGATCATGACTCCCTTTTAACGCCTCCAATGTGCCCCATGTTTTCTTGTTAGCCCCGTTTCTCAGATCCACGGACTGTTTCGCTGCTTTCGACATTCATCGCCGAAGTTGATTTCAAAGGCTAGGTGCTATCTTGTGTGTGCCATTAGCTCCTTCTACAAATACTATGCTGCCTTCTCAACACTTCTCGACGGGGCTGAAGGACGCGAGTATCACTTATGCCCAAAATTTAACAGAGTGTTAATAGAATGAAACAATCATGGGATCATAACCTTTCACTTCTAAATTGAACAACTTTAATGTCATATGAATTAGCTACAACTCAAAATGTGAGTCAAATAAGTCATTGAATCCTTTTAATGAATCAAAATAGGATGTTGCAGCCATAGGTAATATGTGTTGAATCACCTCTTCTCTTACTATTTTAGTAATCAATGCTAATAGAATTTTGTTTTTGGTATGACACATAACGCGTTCTTTGTCTGGGTTTTTGGGTCATATTTTAAGATGCCATTTTTTGTTTCATTGGTTTTTCCTTCACATATTCCATCCCATAAGTAATTATAGATGAATGTGGACTTAACCTTCCTCAAACACTCTCAATAGCTGTCTTTTCCAGTGAGAACGATGCCAACGAATGCATCTTCTAAAATTGGTAATGTAATTTAGTCTGCAAATTAACAGTGTTTCGGAAGACATAAAGAAGGTATAGGTCTATGTCTTTGCTACCTTTTACAATATATATTTCATTAATAATGATAACAATCTTTATAATACAATAGAATCTTTGTGACAATCTAAGATTACAAAAAAATTATGGGAACCCAAGCCTCATATTCCTAGAAGAAAGAAATAGTATATAGTCCATCAATAGTTCAACACATTTAGTTTCTGTGACTTAGAGAAATATGTCATACTCTTTTTGTAATAATTTTCATGGAAATTAATAGAAGATCCAAAATCACCATAAAATCCTTTCATCTCACATTCGATATCTCTATTACTCGATGTACAGGTTCACTACAAGAGAGTAATCACCATAAGAGAAATCTCCACACACAATTTCACTCCAAGATAGAAATCACCACAATATCAAGTTGTGCAACTCACTCCATAATCGCTTTCATCTTCAATAGGATGCCATTGCATTCAATGCAGTAATGGATTCAACCATCACTAGTATGCAATTGTATGTAACTCTAAGCTTCAACATATGCAAGTACAATTTGCAGCTCCATGATCCATACTTCACACTGTGTAGACAAATCATTCCACACAATGGAGGAGAGGTGGTCACAAGTCTCTTCATGATGGTCTCTAATCACTTCAAAAAACAAATATGCAACAACAGAACACTGGTCTTCAATCACTTCAAAAAAAAAAATGTAGTGACAGAATTGGAGGAGAGGACTCGCAACTCTAATGCAGTACATGGATTAGGGTTCACTAACAAACCACTCCACAATGGAGAGTCTTCATGTTGCATGTAATTTTCACGATCCTCAACAATTTGAGTGAAAGGAAAGTTTGTAGAGAGGATTAGGGTTAGGGTACAATAATCACCAAGAGAGATCATTCACATTCAAGGAAGCACATCTAAATATTGACGGGCATAGGTTTTGTTGGACAAGGAAACATTACCAAAGGACCGACAAGCAGAGATCTGGTAGAACTAGAGAATATGGAATAATTGATGCATACAGAAAAGATGAATATGCTAGGACTGAGAAAGGAGACTTGGAGAGAAGAAGGAATACTAAACGTAGGATTTATGGAGAGGATCTTATACCACTTGTCAAAGATAACTCCCATAATTGCTTGATTTTATTAATGTGCAAACAACTATACCTATATTAAATGTGTTTAATGTGTTTGTTATGTTTAATAACTTTAAGTATACAACAAAGTAAAGTTGCATTGTTTATATTAAATGTTTTAAAGTGTTTGATATGTTTATAAAATTTAAGTATGCAACAAAGTAAAGTTGTATTTTGTTTTCTTTCTATGCATACGAGGTAAATCTCAAGCACTCTTCATATATAGATTTTAAGTTGTATGTTTTTTTAATACATGTAATTTAAGGTAAACATCAATAACTTTTTATAATTGGATTTTATTTTCTTTTAAGAAATGTAATTGAAATTAAATTTTAAAGATTTCAGAGAGTTGTAATATTCTTTTTAATACAGTATTTAATATAAAGAAAACTTTTTATCACTTAGTATAAATATATTTTGTTTATGTGTAAGGCATATTCATGAGAGCTTCGTAGATATCTCTGTGAAGCTTTTGCAATTTCTGCGATTTTATCACTGCGAAGCATTTGGGATTTTGCTTCACACTGATATCTGTGATTTGTCTTTTGTGTTTTTTTCGATCTGAACCACGGTTGGAAGGCGATTTAGAACAGTTATACCAGGTACACACATTCTTTATCTTTTTTCTAATGCTTATATATTTCTTCTTGTTCATAAGTATAAATAATTCACCGCATCTACCAAATATTGTCAAAGGTAGACCTAGCACAGTTACTCTACAGAGCCTATATGAGTATATAGAATCATTAGAGAAATGTAAGGAAGAAAGAGAAGTTAAGCTACAATCATAGTTAGAAGCCATACTGGAAAATAAATTTATATCTCTTGAAGACAAGATAAAAAAACAAATAGAAAATAAAATAAAACTATTGTAGAATAAAAGGGAGACAATGGAGATTGGATTACAGGTAATAGAAAAACAAAACCAAGATACTAACCAAAGATCTCAACAAGGAGATTTTGATACTTTAGAAAGTCTTAAAATGAAGGACATGCTTAAAGAACTAAAAGAAAATGTTAATAACAATCTCACCCTAAATAGTGTGGCACGTAAATTAGTTATCAAACCCAATAAAGAGGAAATAAAAAAAAGTGATAGAATTAGACCATGAGCGTAATAAAAGGGCCTTGAACCTTATAATATTTGGTTTTAAAGAGGCAGACAAGGATACATTAGGCATAGTCCAGACAAAATTACATAATAGATTACAAATTGAAACAACATGTCTCACAATAGCAACAAGGTTGGGTAAATTAACTAGGAATAAAGGAAGGTTGATCCAGATAAAGGTGAGCTCTACTAACCATAAGTATGACATACTGAGTAAAACCTCAAGTCTAAAAGGAATGAAAATATTTATAAATGAATATCTCATTCTAGAAGACCAAGCATAATTAAGAAAAGAGGTTCAAAAGGTAAAAGAAGTTAGGAAGGAAGGAAAATGGGAAATAATGAGAAATAGAAAAGCCATTATTCGAGATAGAAACAAAAAATATAGTAATAAATAACAATTCAACATGCTCTAGATTCTTTCTTAGAACTGTCAAGGCTTTCCATGGAACAAAGACCCTAAGCTAAGTTGGATCTCGAATGAATTTGATATTATATTGTTGGTTGAAACTTGGGAGCATGAAGAATCTAAGGCCCCTAACATAGATGGGTTTTTACTATGGTCAATCTGGAACAAGCGATCCTATTGTAGAAGAATTGGGGGTATAGCTTGTTACATTAGGAAGAACATCTTCCCCCATGCCAGGATTTATAAAAAAGACCCTTACAACCAATATATTTGGATAGATATTACTCACATTAATGATAAAAAATCTACATACCAATATGTTACTTTTCCCCTACTACTTCTAACTTCTATAAAAAAACAATTTAGATAAAAATTGTCCTTACAATGGTTTAGAGAATGATATTTCTAGCCTAAGGAATGAAGGTAATATCCTGTTAATGGGTGACTTTAATGCTCGAACTTCAAGAAACCAAGATATTCTTCTAAGAAATCATTCCAACCCTAATCCTCTTTGGTTAGATGAAGACCTTACTCTAGTTGGAAGGTACAAAAGAAGCTCTGAAGATCTAGGGGAAAATTTGTTTGGGTCTAAGCTAGTCAAGCTCTGTAGTGCTCAAGATCTCATAATTTGCAATGGTCTAAAGAAGTAGCCCAATTCTATCCAGATTACCTATATCTATGGCCTTGGTAGCAGCGTGGTAGACTTTGTTATTTCTGATATCCCTTTATACAACAAATAATAAATGTTGGCATCTTAAACAACCACGATCCTGACTCAGATCATAGACCTTTAACTGTAACTCTCAATTTTTTCATGCATAGAGATCCCATAGAAGATAATCCTCATAGCCAAAAAAACTTGATCTTTGATATAAATAAAAATGATCCTTTTCTAAATGAATTAAAAATTAATTTTCTTTCTTTATCAAGTATAGACAACATAGAAGACCTCTATCATAATTTTACTACAACCCTCTCATATTCTATTAACAAGTTCTCAATTGAAGTTGCAAGTAATAAAATAAATAACAAAACCAACCCTTGGTATGATAAAGATTGTAAAAGTGCGAGTTGAGAAATTAAGGAAGCTCTTGATGAGTCTACAAGATAAAAAGATGCAAAGCCCTAACTAAAAGGAAAAAAATGCAATATATTCATAAAAGACAAGAAAATCTCTTACACCTCTCTAAGGTGGCTCCTAAGAAACTATGGAGGAAGATTCTAACTAGAAAAACTAAAGATAATAATAGAATTTCTTTACTCAACTGGAATTCCTATCTTAAAAGCTTTATGAATCCCCAAATGTCATAGATAATTTTGAAACCCTTCTCACAACAGAAGAAGTTTTCTCATTAGAAGACATAGATTTTGAGGTTAAGCATCTGGGAAATGGAAAATCTAGGGACATTGAAGGTTACTAGGAAGAAATATTAAAAATTGGAGGTCCTGTCCTCATCCCTCACATCCACAAGCTATTCAATCAAGAAGCCAAGCAAGGGTTCCCTAAACCATGGACTCAGAGCCTCATTATCCCTATTTTTAAAAGTGGGGATACAAATAACCCATCTAATTATCAGACAATTATGATTAGCCCTCTCTTATCCAAGTTATATGGTATTATTTTGGAAAATAATATCAATGTATGGCTTGAAAGTGAAGGTAAGAGGGCTAAAGGCCAAGCGGGTTTTAGATGGAACCACTCAACAATGGACCACCTTGTTACGCTTAGGATCATTGTGGAGGAATGTCGTAATGATAAATCCAATCTCTTTTGTTTCTTTGTGGACTTTTTGAGGCCCCGAAATTTGCAGGCAACAACAGTAAGGGATTCTCCCCAATCAACGTTCCCAACTAGCCCGTTGACTGTTTGCTATAGGGAATCCATCCAGTTTGCAGTCCGGATACCGTAGGTCAAGTACAAAACAAAGGCTTTACCGGTTATGGCCCGATCCACCATGAGTTTTGTATTTTTTGACTTAATGTATGATATGCAAGTGCCTAATTAACCATGCAGGGTGATAAGATGCGAGGAGCAGTCAAAATGTTATGCCCAGGTTCTTACCTCTCGTCTTAGACTCACTAGCATCCCAATCACAGACAACAAGGAAAAGAAACTAACTACCTAAACTATCCCTAGGGAGCAGGATTATCACTTGTAAGTGAGTAATACATTTTGTACATGCATTATGAAGAGTTACAGTTAGCTGACACTTCTTTCAAGACACATGAACAATTACAGATATTTAAACAACCAGATAGCTGATTATTTTATGAACAACATTTATTAATCACAGTGGAAAACATCCCAAAAGATGCTGAAGAACATTCAACAAGAACATAGGTTCAGGAAGTTAAATACTCTCACAGTAAATGAAACACAGCTGAAAATGAAATAGTTCCTCTTCAACATTATTCATTGAGTCGCATTGATACATTCCACATTTCGCTCTCTCCCGCAGGAAAAAGTTGCACTTTCTGACTGTAAAACGAAGTAGTTCCTCTTACAAGCAAAAGAGTTTACAAATTTTTCCAGGGAAAAAAGTCCCTTCTAAGTCCTACTTTCAAATATTTAAACTACAATTACCCAGTGCTTCAGTTTCCCTCAGACGCATGATCTTTCCCATTTCTCAAACGCTTCACATTCCTATATCTTGTCTGTATGCAATCATGAACCACTTGGTAACTGATCAGTTGTTTGGGTCCGCACCTTTATATCTCTGGATTTTGTCTTTTACTCCCCTAGCCCTCCTGGCGATCCCACTGGTTTCAGTTATACTTCTGCCAAAACGGTCCGTCTTTCTCCGCACCATGGTAGATTGACCGATCTCCTCAAAACCACCTGCAATCAAATCGACAAGCATCATTCAAAAGAAACAAATTTTATCAATTGAAACGACTATTCCACAAGGAAAACCGCTAGGCATACTACCATTGTATCATCAGAAATTTAGCAGTTGCCGACACTACTACCTCGACCATATCCAGACCGGACAACCTTACCGGCGGTGGTAACAGGGAAACTTATCGATGGCTAAAATACCAACACTGAAGGGTAGACCACTCCCTAGGCGGGAAACTTAAAAACGACAATCGAAGGATATTAACATCGGGAGCTAAACTGCTTTCCCAGCTGCAACGGCGAAAGAGAAATAAGCTGCAGGTAATCGAAACGCGGGCGGGAAAAGGATATCAGTCGGAAGTCGGACGGCTTTACACTTCGGAAGCTGAAAGACTTTGGGAGCCACAACAACGGAAAAGAGAAGGCTAGAGCTATGCGATGCAATTCGGAAGTCAGACGGATTTTCACTTAGAGGCCCAAATGACTTCCACAGCCGCAACGGCAGACGAGAAACGGCTTCGGGTAAGCGGCTAAATCAAGTTAACACGCATCGGCAGTCGGAGCTTTTCACACTTCGGATGGAAAAATAGTTTGGGAGCCGCAACGATGGACGGGAAAAGGCTATCAGCCGTTGATTTAACAAAAATGACTTAAGTGTTTCTGACAGCTTTTCAAATCAACATCGGACAAAAAATCTGGCATACCTCCGCAATGACGACCATAGCACAGACAACTGTTTTTATCAACAAGCAAAACAAAATTAAAAGCTGCGACTCACCATACACTCCAACGCAATCAAAATCCAAACCTTGGTCAATATTTAAGCTTTTGTAGCCATTAAAAATTAAAACACAGACCGACAACTCAAAGGATTCAACGATCAAAGCAAAACATGAGGAGGGGTCCAAAATTTAAGAAATTTGGGGAGAAAATTTGCAGCTGCAACAATTGGCGATTACCTGGTGAACCTAGATCTCTGGGAAATTAACCTTTGAGTGATAGACTGGCTAACAACAAATGCATTCTATTGAATTTTTTCAGCTATCTGGATTTCTCGAACGCCGGAAGTGTGTACCTTCAATCATTGATAATAGTCCAATTTGGGAGAGTGGAAACCAATATTTTCAAGTCTAGATAACTCTGTTGAGGCTAGAAAATGAGTTTCATTATTACCTTTGTCTTCAGGTAGCTGACAGCTTGGACACCACAGGATTGTAGCACATGGTAAACAGAAATATTCGTTTGTTCCTCGTTCCCATGCCATTTTAGCACTTTTTTGTGCTTTTGGACTTTTGTCCCTTTTCATATGAGTCCTCATGTACGCCTTTCTTACTGAATTTTAATTCAGGATCCTCTATCCCATAGTGTCCTTTTGTGTGAGTGGTGTACTTCAAGTTTCAGCTCACGGACGGAGAGGATCTTTTGGCAAATTAGTATTTATGGTTCAGCACCTGCTTTGATTTATGATGCTTTCATAGGAGTTTTTCTCTTTATTTGCCTTTTGGCATTCATTTCTTGGCATGGGATCATTTATGTTTAACATACTATTCACCTTGCTCCTTTCCATGGGTCTTCTGCTGTCGCTCCTTAGAACATTTTAAATGTGACGTGGATGGAGCCCAACATAGTATTCCAGACTCTCTGAATCCAGTTTATTACACAAGGATTAAACAGGACTTCAATGCACACAGAATTATTCAAGAAAATGACTAAACTGGAAGAAATTCTTTTATATAAACAGCAACCCACAGTCTGATCACTGAATTGTTCATCACTCCCAAAAAATTTGATGTTCCCCAAGCAATCGTGGGTTCGTCCCCTTTATTGAAAACAAGAAAAAATCAAACTAAAGCAAACTGAAAATCATGACTCAAAAGACAGCCAGACGGATTATTTATATACAAGACAGAAGAAATCAAACAAACTTAGGAAAAATAAGGCTTGAGAACCAAACCATTTACTGGTAGGTTCTCCTCCCACCCCTGCAGATCTTGCAACTTGTAAATAGAAGGACCAAGCTTGGCTGCAATTTGAAAGGGGCCTACCCACAACTGCTGGAATTTGGTATGCTTTCCCTTCTCATCATGGGGGTGGTCCCATTTGAGGACTAAGTCTCCTACTTCAAAGTCTTTTGTCCCAGCTTTATGCTTGTCAAACCATCTCTTAACTGACTCTTGTTGTTGCTTAAAGCGTCCTTTGGCTTTAGATCTAGCCTCTTCTGCTTTCAGGAGATTATATATTCTTATCTGTAAAACTTCATCATCAGACCCTCTAGACTCTTGAGCTAGTATGGAAGATGGTAGCATGATACTGGGAGGAAGAATGGCTTCTTTTCCATAGACAAGGTTATAAGGAGACACTCCAATTGCAGACTTGGGGGTGACTCTATCAGCCCAAAGGGCATTTGGTAATGCTGAGTGCCAACTCCTCTGGTTTTCTACCACAGTGTTTTTTAAAATTCTAATCAAATTTTTGTTAGAGGATTCAGCCAGGCCATTTCCTTGTGGATAGTAATTATCAGAATAATGCAATTTTATCCCTTTATCATGAGCAAATGTAGTCAATTTAATTGATGAAAAGTATTTAGCATTGTCAAAGACTAACGAAACTGGAAATCCAAACCTGGTCATGATATGATCCTGCAGGAAGCTGATGACTTCGTCCTCGTTTATCTTGCGCAACGGGATAGCTTCGACCCAGTGAGTGAAATAATCAGTCGCGGTCAGAATGTACTTGTGCTGTAGAGAGGAATTTGGTTTTATTTCTCCAATAATATCCAACCCCCATTGCTCAAATGGTTCCGTGATCATCACAGGCTTTAGGGGTGCTGCTGCTTTAGGATGTCTCCCACCACACCTTTGGCAAATATCACATTTCCTGACATGTGCGTGTGCATCTCTAAAGAGCGTAGGCCAGTAGTAACCCGCCCTGAGGATTTTGTGAGTTGTGGTATCCCCTGAATAATGTCCTCCAGCAGGACCGTCATGTAATTCTTCCATCACTTTCTTCGCATCTTCCTTTTCTAAGCATCTGAGAAGAACCCCGTCATAATTCTTTCTGAACAATACCCCTTCCACAATTTGATAAGATGTTGATTTAAGATGTAGCGCTCTTCTTTGCTTGGAATTCCAATGTTCAGGAAACAGCCCTGCCTGCAAGTAATGCACAAGGTCTCTATACCAAGACTCGGGAGCTATAAATAAAGGACATACATCCATTACACGTAATTCGTCCTCATCCCCCCAGGATTGTTCTTCATTGTTCCCACTTTGAGTCATCAATTTACACAACCCTTGACCTTTAACTATAGAGGCTGGCTTTAATTCAAGGTCATATTCTTGAAAAGATGTTACCCAGTTGCCTCTTCTTTCTCCTAATTCCTTCTATATAAGAAGAGATCTTACGGCTAGGTAGGGAACTATTACCTTGGTTCGATTCTTTAATATATAAGGCCTGAATTGCTTCACTGCTTTGAATACTGCGTAAGCTTGTTTATCAATAGCTGGGTAGTTCAATTCGGCCCCTTGTAGACCAGTACTCATAAAGGAGATTGGGAATTCATCCCCCCCTTCTTCTTTCTGGGTGAGCACGGCTGCCAGTGAATCATCGGATGCAAATGTATACAGAATAAAGTCTTTTTCAAAGTCTGGGATTTTCAAGGAGGGTGTGTGTGCAACAACAATTTTAATTTTGCTGAAAGCATTCTTCTCAAGTTCAGTCCACTTGAATTGTGCATTCTGCTTGACCATCTGCTGCAGCGGCTTAACAGTCTGGGCGAAATCAGGCACAAACCTTCGTACGAAATTTATGGTTCCCATGAAGGATTGCATCCCCTTTTTATTATGGGGCAAGGGGATTTGTTCAATAGCCTTAATTCTTTCTGGATCAATGGAGATCCCTTTCTTTGAAACTATGTGGCCCAATAACTTTCCTTTTGTGACAGCGAATACACACTTTTTAGGATTGAGTGAAATGCCATACTTACGACAGCGTTCGAAATTTTGCCTTAAGTGAAATGCATGCTCTCCCCTTCTCTTCGAGAATATTGTAATATCATCCAGGTATACTACAGCACTTCTGCCAATCAGCCCACGGAAATCTATGTCCATAGCCCTCTGAAATGTTGCTCCAACATTTATAAGCCCAAAGGGCATCCTTCTGTAGGAAAAGGTTCCCCACTTGGTTCTGAACGTTGTCTTAAACCTATCTTCCTCGGCTACTAATACTTGATTGTAGCCAGAGAAACCGTCTAATAATAAAGACAGTTCAGAACTAGAGACCATTTGCAGCAATTGCTCCATGGGTGGCACAGGGTAGTTATCTTTATCAGAAGCGCGGTTTAGATTCCTGAAATCCACGCAGAGTCTGATTTCCTAAGATTTTTTTCTTACTGGTACTAGATTTGACACCCACTCAGAGTGTCTGACTTTGAAAATGATTCTAGCATCCAATAATTTCTTCACTTCACTCTGAACCAGCGGTTCCAACTTTGGATGCATTTTTCTCAACGGCTGCTGATATGGCTTGACGCCTGCTTTAATGGGGATGACGTGTTTGATGATGCTCGTATCGTATGTTTTCAAGTCTTCGTACATCCATGTGAAAATATCTTTATATTGTTTAAACAAACTGACGAATTTGTCTCTTTCCGTTGGTGAACATCCTTTTCCGAGATTCACAAATTTAGGATGCGTTTCAGTCCCTAAATTAATCAACTCAAACTGTAGAGATGAGCTGTGGGTCTTCATGTTGGGTGGTCTTCTGAATTTGTCATTTAAATCGAACATTTTTTCCAACGTTCTGACTCCTTTACGAATGAAATTATCGTATTTCATCTCAGCCTGATGCTCTTCATCGTCTATGATCGCTCCTTTAAACACTTCGTCATTCGTTAAACATTCTATGATCTGCTGGTCATCATCGAACACTCGTAGGTTTGTAATCATATCAGGTACAGAGGGCCTGAAAATCAATTCAACAGAGCATCGATTATTAGTGGCTACGAGTCTAGAGGCTGATGTGCCCAACAGATCAGCAGCTGCATTTTTTATTCTTGGAATTGAAATAATGTTAAATGCATTAAAATATTTCAGCAAATCCCATACCTCATTCTGGTAAGCCTTTAAGTGAGGAGAAATACAATGTATCTGATTCCGGATTTGTTTCACAATAATTTCAGAATCCCCAAAAACTTTTAGATTACTTACCTTTAATTCAATTGCCTTCTTTAGTCCCTGCACCAGTGCTTCGTACTCAGCTGTATTATTAGTACACTCAAACTCTAATCTACATGAAAGGAAATGTTTATTCTTCTGTGGGTCAATCAGGACATAGCCATCCCCTGATCCTTCTAATGTCTTAGAGCCATCGAAAAATAAAGTCCAAAAATCATTAACTACTGAAAATGAATCTACTCCTACTGCTAAGTCTACTATTTTACAGTCAATCTCATCAGCATGTGAGAATCGAAGGAGATCAGGCTGGGTATCAGATGTGTTGCTGGCTTCTTCTGCTTGGTAATTACCTGGTTCCAACTCAATAAAATAGTTTCCCAATACAGAATCCACTAGTACATTCTTCTCCTCCATTTGATTAACATTGTACTTCATGTGAGGCTCTCTTAAAATCTTGATCTCATTCAGACTTCCTTTGTATGGCAACCACAGATGCGACCAATCTAAGGCAAAATATCCATTTAATTTGGCCGACCAATATCTGCTCAGGACGAGACCGTAAGCATCTGGTATATCAGCCACCACGATGTTAATAACTTGGCAAACTTTTTCATTAGATGCCAGATGGACTAGGACATTTTCCAGCTCACCAATTACCTTTACATCCATTTTGTCCAATTGAACCACCCTCCACATGGATGGATTAGGCTGCGCATTGATCTTTTTACAGACTGATATGGGAATAACATTTACTGATGCCCCTAAGTATACCAAGCAGTTATGTACATTATGATTGAAAATTTCAAACATGAGGAGGAAAGGTGGATGTTTTCTTTTAGACTTACCTCCCAAGCTGGTTTCCCCAATTTCTTCCTCTTCTTGAGGTTTATTGTTAGCGAGCAGCTTCTCATCCGATGCTTCAAGTGCTTTCAACAATATTTCCTTTTGCTACGGCATTTTACACATTTTGAATAGTGGAACAGTTGATTTTATCTTCTTTAAATCCTCCACAATGTCATAATCCATCGGCTGCTCAATGAGATGGGGTTTTCCAGCATTTTCTTCACTGGGCTTGGCCTGTGCGTCACTCTGCCTAGGATTTTGGCTGGTAATAGTGAACTCTGGAATTTTATTAGCCAAAGATTTGTCTTGAAATCTTTTCTTAACATTTCTCTGCAGCCTCTTAATCTTTGGGAGTATAATACTATCTTCCTTAACCATCCCTTGGCTCCTCGTGGCTACGTTGGTTTCCATAACGTCTTTACACCCCTGAGTCTTTTCTTCTTCAGCATCAAATAGTGAGACAGAATTCCATAAAGCCATGGTTTCCTCTTCCCGTTCTTTAGTGGACGTAGAAGCATAATCTTCTTTTCTTTCTTCATTTCCCTCTTCTGTCAATCTAGAGTCTAACAGCTGATTCATGACCAACGTCATCGAATTTATCCACTGCGAACAATTCTTCTTAGAGTGTGGTTGTTGGTGGAACATGCAAAAATTATCCAAGCCTACCTCTGTTAAATTCATAGATGCAGTATTGTGCGGAGGAGGTTGATACTAGTGGTTATCCTCTCTTTTCTTATAATATGGCTTATAAAACTTTTGTGCTTCCTTTTCTTTCTCCATATCTATGATTTTATTGGAAAGCTTCTGCATCATTTTGGCCATATTTTCCAAATCTGGAGACTTTTCTTCCTTAGGCTTAGTAAACAATAAGGCTTTTCTTCCTGTGCCTTTCTCTCCAAACTATTCTGGATAGTCTTCAATGCTCTCTCTTTCAGCTTCCACCACTTCTGCTTCTTCATAGGTTTCTGTCAAAGTAGGCTTGGCCCTACCTTTGGCAAACATGGCCAAATCAGGGCCTAAAGCTGAAGTATAGTATTCAATAAGAACTTTGTCTGAAGGCTTATCTATTTCAGAGAAGTTCTTGAGATATGCTGCAAACCTTTGAGTGAAACTGTGCACTTTTTCTTTCCTTTCTTTCTTCAATGCGCATAGCCATTTCATAAGAGCTGCATGAGTTTTCTAAGTTGCATACTTACTTCTGAAAATTCTTTTGAAGGTATCCCAATCAGGGATAGAGTTAGCAGGCAATCCAAAGTACCATGACGCTACAGCTCCTTTAAGGGTATGTGGGAACAGTCTGCATACCACGTCTTCATGTTCCCCGGCCCTTAATCCCTCAATTTCCAAGTAAAAGCTTTGTAGGTGATCATCTACTAGTATTTTCTCATTGGGATCAAACTTGGGCAACATCTTGTCAAAGGCTTGAGGTAGGTCATGTAAGGGAGGTGTAAGGTTTAATGGTGATCTGGCTCTCCATGCAGGTGGTGGATTTGGTGGGTTAGGTGGTTGATTAGCATTTACTCCTGCCATGAGTCTGGGTGGGGAGTGAGGAGGTGAACCAATTGGAGTATGAGCAGGAGAACTGAGAGGGGTTTCTGGGCCTTCTTGATTTAAAGGTAGCACAACTTCTTGTAAGGCTTTTTCTACAAGCTCTTCCCAGTATCCCACCAACACTGAGTCTTCTGCTACAGGACGATCTTTCCTTTTATACTTTCTCCTGGGCATTTCAGGGATGATTAGCAATCCTCCAATCTTCTTTATGTATGCCTTGGTGTGTCTTCTCAGATCATTAACAATTTCGTTGCCAACAGAATATAGATGTTCTCTTTCTTCCGTAATTGGATTATGAAACCCACTGCTTTCAGAACTGTTATCGGTGGAATATTCTCGAGAAAACGGGTTTCCTCGGCCAGCCATGCACT
Source organism: Pseudotsuga menziesii (assembly GCA_001517045.1). NCBI lineage: Eukaryota > Viridiplantae > Streptophyta > Pinopsida > Pinales > Pinaceae > Pseudotsuga > Pseudotsuga menziesii. Next base: position 78,150 of record LPNX010651980.1, read on the forward strand.
GGCAGCCCTCCTTCTAGCGCCAAAAAACTGTTGAGGCCCCGAAATTCACAGGCAACAATAGTAAGGGATTCTCCCCAATCAACGTTCCCAACTAGCCCGTTGACTATTTGGTATAGGGAATCCGTCCGGTTTGCGGTCCGGCTACCGTAGGTCAAGTACAAAACAAAGGCTTTACCGGTTACGGCCCGATCCACCATGAGTTTTGTATTTTTTGACTTAATGTATGATATGCAAGTGCCTAATTAACCATGCAGGGTGATAAGATGCGAGGAGCAGTCACAATGTGATGTGCAGGTTCTTACCTCTCGTCTTAGACTCACTAGCATCCCAATCACAGACAACAAGGAAAAGAAAATAACTACCTAAACTATCCCTAGGGAGCAGGATTATCACTTGTAAGTGAGTAATACATTTTGTACATGCATTATGAAGAGTTACAGTTAGCTGACACTTCTTTCAAGACACACGAACAATTACAGATATTTAAACAACCAGATAGCCGATTATTTTATGAACAACATTTATTACTCACAGTGGAAAACATCCCAAAAGATACTGAAGATCATTCAACAAGAACATAGGTTCAGGAAGTTAAATACTCTCACAGTAAATGAAACACAGCTGAAAACGAAATAGTTCCTCTTCAACATTATTCATTGAGTCGCATTGATACATTCCACATTTCACTCTCTCCCGCAGGAAAAAGTTGCACTTTTTTACTGTAAAATGAAGTAGTTACTCTTACAAGCAAAAGAGTTTACAAATTTTTCCAGGGAAAAAAGTCCCTTCTAAGTCCTACTTTCAAATATTTAAACTACAATTACCCAGCGCTTCAGTTTCCCTCAGACGCATGATCTTTCCCATTTCTCAAACGCTTCACATTCCTATATCTTGTCTGTATGCAATCATGAACCACTTGGTAACTGATCAGTTGTTTGGGTCCGCGCCTTTATAGCTCTGGATTTCGTCTTTTACTCCCCTGGCCCTCCTGGCGATCCCCTTGGTTTCAGTTATACTTCTGCCAAAATGTTCCGTCTTTCTCCGCACCATGGTAGATTGACTGATCTCCTCAAAACTGCCTGCAATCAAATCGACAAGCATCATTCAAAAGCAGCAAATTTTATCAATTGAAACGACTATTCCACAAGGAAAACCACCAGGCATACTACCATTGTATCATAAAAAATTTAGCAGTTTCCAACACTACGACCTCGACCATCTCCAGACCGGACAACCTTACCGGCGGAAGCAACAGGGAAACTTATCGACGGCTAAAATACCAACACCGAAGGGTAGAACACTCCCTAGGTGGGAAACTTAAAAATGGCAATCGGAGGATATTAACATCGGGAGCTAAACTACTTTCCCAGCCGCAACGGCAGAAGAGAAATAAGTTGCAGGTAAGCAAAACGTGGGCGGGAAAAGGCTATCAGTCGGAAGTCGGACGACTTTACACTTCGAAAGCTGAAAGACTTTGGGAGCCGCAACGACAGAAAAGAGAAGGTTAGAGCTATGCAATGCAAGTCGGAAGTCAGACGGATTTGCACTTCGGGGCCCAAATGACTTCCACAGCCGCAACGACGACGAGAAACGGATTCGGGTACGCGGCTAAATCAGGTTAACACGCATCGGCAGTCAGAGCTTTTCACACTTCGGATGGCAAAACAGTTTGGGAGCCACAACGACGGACGGGAAAAGGCTATCAGCCGCCAATTTAACAAAAACGACTTAAGTTTTTCAGACATCTTTTCAAATCAACATCGGACAGAAAATCTGCCATACCTCCGCAACGGCGACCACAGCACAGACAACTGGTTTGATCAACAAGCAAAACAAAATTAAAAGCTGCGACTCACCATAAACTCCAACGCAAGCAAAATCCAAACCTTGGTCAAGAGTTAAGCTTTTGTAGCCATTAAAAATTAAAACACAGACCGACAACTCAAAGGATTCAACGATCAAAGCAAAACATGAGGATGGGTTCAAAATTTAAGAAATTTGGGGAGAAAAGTTGCAGCTGCAACATGACTTTAGAAAGGGTTTCGATAAAGTACCTAGAAATAACCTCTGGAATAGATTAGAAGAGATAAAGGTTCCTTTTGAGTTGAGAGTTGTTGCAATAAGTTTATACGAGAATGTCATTGCCAAGTTTAAGAGCAACGAGGGGTGGTCGAAAGATATTAAGTTTAATATTGAAGTTAAACAAAATTTCCCCCTCCCCTACCCTATTTGGCATTTATATCAATAAGCTAGAAGGTTATTTAGAGGAAGCAAGCTGTGCTGGCACGATCTTAGCTGGAATAGTCATCATCTTTCCTCTCTATGCTGACGATATTGTTCTTCTGGCAAGGTGTCCATCTGATCTTGATAAGAAACTAAAACTTCCTAAGGATTTTTTCTCTACCATGGGTATGACTATTAACACTCACAAAACAAAAGTTATGATTATCAAATCCAAGAAGGACACTGTCATGTTCCCTCAAATTGACCATTAAAAGTGTTGACCATGCTAAGTTCCTAGGGGCTCAAGTTGTTATTAATTATTCATCCTAGGAAAAAGTTTTACTAATAATTGTTCTAAGGCATGTATTTAATTTTATTTCAGCAATTTTATTTACTATGCACAATAATGATGTGGAATTAAGTCTACCATGTCAAGAGGGTGCATTGGGGAAAGCTAGTCAACTTTCCTTGGTAAAAATAAGAAATTCCATGACAAAGGCAAGAAAGAGAATAAAGGGAAGTTTCCTAAAATAAGATAGAGGTAAAAGCATGAAAGTTTTTTTTAAGGAAAGAAAGAGTTTCCTTATGACCCAGGAAAAGCAGAAAGCTGTCATAACTCAAAAGAGGCAAGTTTTGACTAAGGGAGGGTGCAGTTTCTAATTGTGAATGATGGTTTGGAATTGGAAACAATTCCACATGATCCTACTTGCTTAATTTCCTAAAGGGGGCACTTTTGTGGCTAGGGTTAGGTCACCCATGGGGTTGACTTGCTCTCACAGGTCACCATTGGCATCAAATTACTAAGCAGGTCATCCATAAGTCTATAAAGATAAATTTGAACCCATTGCTTCAGTTTGGTTGATGATTTGATTGCTGAATTCTTATGTGAGCATTACTTCTGAGTGTTGTGCCTCAGACTACTAAGAGATGAGCCACAATCTTCCATTCCTCTCTCCTTCCATCCCCTTTTCTTCCATTGCAGGTGTGGAGTGCTAGATTGCAGGCATTAAAGGATTTATAGATTTATTTACAGCCTCCATTATGTTTAGGTCAATATCCAATGAAGCCCTAGCTTCACTTATGCTCATAGCCCTTGCTAGTCATAATCTGGGCCTCCTGCCCCTTGTTTTTGGAGCATGAAAAAATTGATGCCATAGAAATAAATAATACTTGGGATCTTGTAGAGTTTCGTGATGATAAAAATTGTATTGGTTTCAAATGGATTTATAAGACTAAGTTAAATGATGATAGTGATGTTGACAAATATAACGCAAGACTTGTAGCTCATGGGTTTAGTCAACAACCTGGTATTGATTATAATGAGACCTTTGCACCTATAGCCAGACTTGATATGGTAAGAATGGTATTAGCTATTGTTGTTCATAATAAATGGTATGTACATCAAATGGATGTAATGTCTGCATTTTTTAAAGGATATTCAGAAGAAGAGGTTTATGTGAGACAACCTCTAGGATATGAAGTAGATGGACAAGAAGACAAGGTCTAGATATTGAAGAAAGTATTGTATGGATTGAAGCAGGAACCCAGAGCTTGGTAGAGCAAAATTGCTGAATACTTGAATAGTGAAGGATTCATTAGAAGTCCAAGTGAGCCAACGTTGTATACAAATTTAAACCAAGAAGGTAAAATACTGATTGTTTGCTTATATGTGGATGATTTGATATTCACTAGAGATATTTCAGTAGATGAGTTCAAAAAGGCCATGAAAACAGAATTTGAAATGACTAATTTAGGAATGATGAAATATTTCCTTGGTATTGAAGTAACTCAATCTGAAGATGGTATTTTTATTAATTAATCAAAATATGCAAATGATGTATTGAAAAGATTCAGAATGATGAATTTTAAGCCAGTTGTAACTTCAATTGCAACTGGCACAAAACTTAGTAAGGATGATAATGGGTCAAACGTTGATCCAATGTTGTATAAGAGACTGGTTGGAAGTCCCATGTACTTAATTGCAACAAGACTTGACATAATGTTTGCAGTAAGTTTGTTTTCAATATTTATGGAATCGCCAAAGAATACCTACTAGAAAGCTGGAAAGAGGATCCTAATATATATAGTTGAAATAACAAATTTTGGTATCCAATATACATAAAATTCCAATTTTAAGTTAATTGTGTATATTGATAGTGATTTTGCAGGTTCTATCGATGATAGAAAGAGAACATATGGGTATGTGTTCAGTTTTGGATCGGGATCAGTAGCATGGGAATCAAAGAAGCCCATAGTGACACTATCCTCTGTTGAAGCAGATTATGTTGCAGCAAAAATAGCCACATGACAAACAGTATGGATGAGAAGAACTCTTTATGAGTTACAGCATGAACATAATGAACCAACTCAAATTTTCGGTGACAATAAATCAACTATTGCATTTTCAAGAAATCATGTCTTTCATGAAAGAAGTAAGCATATTAATAGAAGGTATCATTTTATCTGAGAATTGATAAACAAAAATGAAATCAGCATGGAATTTTGCAGATTAGAAAATCAGTTTGCAGACCTATTTACCAAACCTTTGGGAAAAGAGTTTTTTGAGCTTCATAGAAAACACATTGGATTTTGTAAGCTGTAACAGAAAGTTAGTGTTACAATTTTTTGTTTTTTGGGTGTAGTAATTAAGGGGGGAATGTTGGAATCTGTTAATTACTCAACAGGTTGGCCGCCACAAAACTATAGAGTCACAACACTGCCATACTGCCTCACCACCTCACAAACATAAAATTATTAAATCATGAAAAGTCATTTTAATAAGCGATCATAGAGGATGCACATATTTTATTTCTGTCAATTTGTAAACCATAAATTATGAATTTCGTTTTGTATAAGCGAAGGGTCAGTTAGTAATTAATGAATGACATAGTTAGAAATAGTATGAATACATGCATTGTAATCATGGTGTACACACAGTGAGACACAACGTAATAGAGAAATTGATACAAAGTTGAAACTCTGAAGTTTACTGCATAATTTCTATTTTTACTCTGTTTTTTAGTGTGAAAAATTCAGCTTTGATTTTGATGTTAATTTGTTGTAGCAGTTGATGCAATCAAATTTTATTTATGTTATTGTGATGCATTGATCAAGTAGAATACTTGTGTTAAGTTTATGGACGCAGGGGTTATGAGAAAGTTGCAAAATAGATAGCTGCAACTAAGATGTTACTATGTTGTAGTGACTGTCAACAGTAACAGCTAGCTGAAACACTTGTGTAAAGTGTTGTTAGCTATAACATCTAGCTACAACATCATCTAGAAAGTATTGTTAGCTATAACAGCCAAGCTGTTACATTCCTATAGATGTTAATTTGGATTTTATGAGCTCTGTCAGATGTAACAGCGAGTAGTTGTAGTGTTGTAAGTGTCGATTTGAGATGTTAGTGAAGTTTAAAGTGTCGTTAAGGGTGAAAAACTCCCCTTCCTTCCCCACAATTGATACTACACATAGAAATGCATAAGATGGTTGTCAGAAGTTATAAGAGATAAATAAATAATTATAAAATCCAGAATTAGGTCTGGATGCACTATAATAATTGAGAGCATGTCTAGAAAATCCTTTTAATGCAACCAGCAAATGTAAGTAATCAAGCATGCAATTAGGCTCTTGTTTGTTGAAAAAATTCACAATACATAAATATCTTCTAGACTAGAAGAAATTCTGAACTTGAATGAAGAAATCTTAATGAATAAATGACGATAGAGTAAGAACTTTTGATTTATGAGGTTTCTCCTCAAATCTTTAATGCTATACAACATCAACTTGGGGTGAATTATAGGGTTGGATTCTACAACTCGTTTAATTTCATTAAACATGAGAATTCATTGAGTCTGTTCATCCTTCTTTAGACCTTATCCAAAGAATAAAAATATCCACGGCACTAAAATATACAAAATAAAACAAACATCATGTGAAATTATCTAGTGTAACCAGCTCTCTCAATTCTATGTAGACTTCTAGATTGGTATTTTTGAACACTTTAAGATCATCTCTAAGCATTTTCACAACATTGAACCCATATTTACTGGAAAAGGAAAATTGTTTAAAATTTATCTAGCCAACTACAAAGCATCCACTGTTGTCTGCAGAACTAGATCTTAATTGTTCCATGGAATCACATTAATGGAAGACTCTTCCACCCCACTACCAAGGGTAATGGTAATCCATATCCCCTATGCCATTGCAATATCGCCATTCACCATTAGGATTTGTGTGTAGGTATAGGAAAAATCCAAGTAGTGGACACAGAGCAGATACACAGAGTTTTTAGGGCTTACCACAAACACAGCACAATATCACAGTGCTTCAAGCACAAAGTTAATTCACATACTAGAGAATTCATGGTTTCTCAAGTGCACAATCTTTCCAATCTCTCACCATCAAAGGTATGAATAACCATAATCCAAACCCATCCAAAAGAACCATCAACAGCCCCCCAAACCAAGGAGATCAAACATGGATATATAGACCAAAGAAAGTAATTCTAACTCAATGGATTCAAACCAAACCAATGTAAGCCAACTTGAGTCAATCAAAAGGGGAGTAATTCAACCACAAGAGGTTAACTCTAATCCAACCCAAACAAGTGAAATTTCAAGGAGAGTGACTCCAAGCCACTCCTCCCAACTCAAATTCATGTGTGAACACATCATCTATGAAGATGAATCAAAATTACTTAGGTGAGTTGTCACACAAGCCAAGGAATCTTCCAAAACTAGAAAAGAGGGGCTACACAAGGATTTACATAAGTATTTACAAAATGAGTTACATAAGTATTTACACAACTTTTGAGGTGTTAAGGATAAAAATAGCGAATGAGGGAGCACTTGTGAAAATGGGAGTTACAAAACCAATTGTGACCTCCACAAAGGAGTTACAAAACCACCAAAGGGGTTCAATCAACAAGTGTCACCCACCCAAACACCATGGAGGCCCACTAAATCATGAATTAGTCTCAATATCACCAACATAGACTAAAATAATCAAAAGTTGTGTATCTAGGCCTCACATACTCTTTTAGTGGTCCTCCATGTGCCAGTTGTTTTCATTAATTAATTATTTTCAAATAGTAATAATAATGTATGAGGTGCTTAAAGACCCTTGTTCCTACACCCTTTACCACAATAATTAACAATTACAAAATATGTATGTCTCAGGCTTAACACATGGGATATTACATCACAATCCTTAATGGAGGACCTTTAGAACATCATCTCTTTGCTCATAGCTCACAATCCTTAGTGGAGGACCTTTTGTGTGTTATCTCTTTTCCCGTAGCTCACAATCATTAGTGGGGGACCTTTTGTACATTGCACTAAAATAAACTTAGAGATAAAATTGATTTAATCCCAAAGTGGAGTCACCAATTTGTTTTGGGGATTTAATTGCATTCATGAGCAAAATTTCCTTAATCTAACTAGGATGTGAGCTTGATAATAGGTTGTGGTTAGTTTTGTAGCAAGCCAAAGATTATTATGAAAAGAAAACAATAACAATGAAGAATACATGTACTTATATTACAATATTAGCTACAAAAATTCCATGCAAACCCAAAATGGATGGAAACAACAATATTAATATATTATTCCAATGGAAAAGAAAAAATTGTGTTACATCACTATCTCCTTAGGATGGGTCTTTTTTTTTGTTTAAGTCTTTCATTAATTATGGGAAATGGATGTAGAGACAAGGGAGAGAGATGAGTGATCTCCGAATCCACTCTTCTAGAGTACCCTTGCACTTCTTCCTTTCTTCAAATTCCATTTCATGTCTCTCATTTATAGGGAGATTATGAATTTCAATTAAAAACTAGTTTCAATGGGAAAATTTTAATTTTTGCAATTAAATAATACTTTTGTTTAGTTGAAATCATAAACATAGCTATGAGGAGGTCTAGGGTTTTGAATTTTCACAAAACCTATGAAGAAAACCAATTTTTTCTCATCCATGTACAATCAATGCAGTCTTTATAAATAAGATCAGTTTATCTATATAAAAAATACCCAAAAGAAAATTATATTAAAATTAAAAACATCTCTTCACATCAATATGTGTTAACCACTAAACTATTTTAAATATACCTATAATAAATACCATATCATTAAGGTAATCATTTCCAAAACATTTACAATATTATATTCATTTTAAATTAAATTAATTCTAAATAATTGAAATTGAAATTGAAAGTGCCTTCCAAAATACAACAATCCACAGAAATTATACCACATATCCTCTATCAACCAATAACTCAGAACTCAGGTGGCAATTTGTAAATTCTGATTTTTCTATTGTACTTATTTTATGGTGACAAGCTCAAGGCCAAGGACCCACAATTAAAAGATTGTATATTAGGGAGGAATTTCCTAAGTTATAGAACTGGGAGACATGAGACTTGGACACAACTTAAACAATAGGCAACTGTTTCTAGTAAGGAAGGTAAAATGGTGTATGGGTCTGTGGGAAGAAGAGTGAACATCTTCCCTCAACAACATAAGGTATTAATTGTCGTCCTAGAGCGAAGTAAGTCTAAGTGGACCAACTTACCTTCTGAGTCTTTAGAGTTAATATCTGCACCTACCTGGATACATGTTTCGCCAAAAAAAAACCTAGTCCGACTGAGACGCCACAACTTGGTGATTAACCCTAATATGATTAAGTCGAAGCCGCACTCACTAAAGTTAATAGGTTAAAATAAAAAAGGGTAATATGAGGTGAAGAGCAACCCATGGAGTGGTCAATTGGACTATAGGTCATAGTCTTCTTAAAAACAACAAGAGAAAATTGACACCTTCAGCAAGCCTCGTTTGATAATTGCCACCTAAATCTAGAGACTTACACATATGCCTAATATGTGGAGTTCATTATATATAGGTAAATACGTATATAAATATTAATGGTGGTAGGTAAAGGCATAAGTTGGTAGGCATGAT
>LPNX010652031.1:1190-12002 GCA_001517045.1 Pseudotsuga menziesii
ATCACAAGTGCCAATCGAATGAAATCCAAACATGGTATCGGAGCACAAGTCTGAGGTTCAATTCTCGTGAGCGGAGGGGTGGTGTTGGACTATTGGTATAAGAGCATGGTATAACCGTCGCATGTCTCGGAATATAAAAAATGTGGTCTAACCGCCATGCCTAATGATAGAGCCTTGTGTTTGGTTTCAAATGTTCATCAACATCTTTAGGGTTTGGTGTCAGAAAAAACCTTACATGGTATGAGAGCACACATCTCAAGTTCAATTCCCTCGAGCTATGCCAGATGGAGGGTGTTGTAGTATCTATATAACAACATCGTATAATTGGCGTACCTCTAGGAATATAAAAAATGTGGTCTAACAAGCCTAACTACCATGCTTGATGATGGGAATGAATAAATTCTATGTTGATATGTGAGAAAGATTGTACAATACATAATATCTATCATGATTAGAAAAATATCGGAGACATGCCAAAGTGGTGGTCTAGCAAGATCTGATGCAACTCCATGGTATCAGAGCAGAGGTCTCACATTCAATTCCCCCACGTTCAATTCCCCCTAGCTACGCCAGAGGGGGCATTTTGGAATATCGGTACAACCGCATGGCATAACCGCTGTACCTATCAAAATATAAAAAATATGGACTAATCACCATGCTTGATGATAGAGCCTTGTGGTGGGTTTCAAATGTTCATCAACCTCTGCATGTTTTGGTGTAACTGCAAATCTTACAAAGGTTTGCTAGGACAATGGCACACCAATATTTATATAGATGTTTTTATCTACAAATTTTGATGTAACATCGAACCTTACACTTTTAGGGGTTATTTCAGCATGGTTTCTGTCGTGTTATTATAAAAACTAACATGGACCAAAAATTGTTCAAACTCCAACTTAATACAACATTTTAAGTTTATTTTTTAATTATTTGGGCTCTAAAACATTGTGCCTACAATTTCTTTGAATGGCCTGTGGTATACCAAGGTCCCGACTCCCACCTACACCTCATATCACCTCCTTTGTTGGTACCAACCACGCTTCAAATTTAAAGCCTTTAGAGCCCTTCAAAGGCCATTGTAAACGTCATAAAAAGCCACAAGGAATTTTACCATGCCAAAAAAATTTGGTTTCATTTCGAGCACTTCAACAATGAAATTGAGTAAGCCTCCAATAAATTTGCAATAGAAGGGTAGCTACAGCTACAAAATTTACCTATCCAAGGATTCAGTGGACTATGGGAGAGTTCAGACTCAGAGTGTTCCCAAGTGCCCTTGAATAGTCGGATCATGGATGAGGATCTCAAACCCAATCGACACGGACCACGGTGGGCCACTAAGCTGCCTAGTGCCAAGTTCAAGTCGGTGAGTCATGATTGTGACTCACGATTCGATGTTCACATTCAAAGCATTTAATGGCATTAACATGCATTACTGATTCACCAAATTCATTAAATCTTGGTATGAGATAATGCCACGTGCCAAGTCACGTGATCTCACAACTTACAAGTCACTTGGGTATTTGAGTATATGTTGTGAAATTAGATACTCATATGAGTCATATCTATGGATGGTGAATTGATTTGATAACCCTCCAGTGTCAAGGCTTCATAAGGAAAAACTAATGGTGTTGTTATTTGGGTTATAAATTACAAGTTGCAATTTAGAATGCATTGAGCAATCTTTGCTAGATTTGAACCTAACCTGGTCCAATGCAGGGTATGTAAGTTTCCAGACTAGGATTTCACCAAGTGCTAGACATTTCTATTATGACCACTACAAGACTGGGAGATTTGATAACCCTCCAGTGTCAAGGCTTCATAAGGAAAAACTAATGGTGTTGTTATTTGGGTTATAAATTACAAGTTGCAATTTAGAATGCATTGAGCAATCTTTGCTAGATTTGAACCTAAACTGGTCCAATGCAGGGTATGTAAGTTTCCAGACTAGGATTTCACCAAGTGCTAGACATTTCTATTATGACCACTACAAGACTGGGATGGCAGATCTTTGGTAGTAGGCTAGTAGCACGCTGCCCTTTGTTTGTGCTCATGAATCATATCCTATACTAGTTAGTCTAGGTTTCTAGGATTTATTCCAATTTCCATTCATTTCTTCGGGTCAAAATCATTTGAATCAACACTCCCAATCACCCATGATCTACCTAAGCCACTTAGTATACCTGTCTCATCAGAGGAAGGGGGTTAGGCAGTAGAGACAAAGGCAATTGGAATTGAGGGACAGCCAAAGAGAATGGTTGTACAATATGAATATAGTCATCTCTAAAAGAAACGAAATAATTTGTTATAAACCTAATTGAATATTATCATTACTTAATTTGTCTGGATGCTTACACGGTAACTCTTGTGCCTGAGCTGTTTATGAGGGTTTCCTATGTCTACAATGGCTATGATTTAGAGAGGCTCATTCCCATCATTATAGCACCACTGGGCTTCTCCTGCAAATATCGCTATTACATCTCCCCTCCTCACTCACCTCACCTTTTGACTTGAGTCCTCTTCTTCTTCTTCTTCTTCCTCCCATGGGCTCTCTAATATATGCCCTAAGTACCCTCATAATGAAGAATGATCTCTGAAAGTCCCTGGAAACCTCGGTAAAACAATACCAAGTTTTCCCTCACCTGCACATATATATCTATGTTATGTAGAAGCAATTATAAAATAATTTTTTTTGTAATCATGTGAAATACACAAACATGCATTCAACTACCTTATGCAATGTAAACCAACTTAGGAGTGTCGGGATATTGTGGAATTGAGATGGTGTTTCTTCCAATCGTCTTTCTGCAGAAGGAAACGTTTGCATACGCTAATTCCTCGTTGTCTTTTGCGATGGGAAACTCGAAGGTTCCACCATTTTCACAGGTAGGAGCAAGAGAAGCAAAGGTAGAACGTTGGGTAGGTTGGATTGAGCTTTCCCGAACTTAAAGAGATTGGTGAAATCTGTGAAAAAAAACATTATCTTGGGTTTATGAGTATAGGACAGTCGGAGGTCGAGACTCAAACTCTCAACTCTCCAATGCTATGCTTCAGTGTCTCCCTAATTTCTATTTCCTCTAGAAGATTATGCAGAGCTAAGCTGTCAACTTGGTTGTTGTGAATTTACAGGTATGTATAGCATTTTACACTTGTGTAACATTTTATATGTGGATAAAAGTTAAATGTGTTTCTTGTTGGAGTTCCTTCTGGTTCTATAAATATAAGGGTTTAAAATTTCTGCATCCAAAATGTTGTTTGAAATTTGTAATGTATTATGCGATTGCATTTCCCCCACACTAAGTCTCGAATACTCAATAGATGTAACCTTAAAAAACCGTAGTATTTAAATGAAATCAGAACCAAAATAATGTATACTTTTCATAGTCTAGGACCACAACTTCGTTTGGGTAGAGGAGCAAGAAGAAAGAACCTTGTATTTGAGTTCCAAATCTATCAATGTTATTTATTTGCCGTGAATTATCGACATTAGGTTGAAAGAAAGAACAATATTTGAATATAAGTGTTTGAATTGTTCCAATTTCCTTAATGAAATCCAATAGTTGAAAGGATAAAATATTTAACAACCAACATTGTAAATATTGTAGACTATGACCCCTTTGTTTTCTTGTTCGCCTTCTAATAATGGAAACAAGAAGTACAAATTGTCTACCAATATATCTAAACAAGGGAATCCCTCTACGGATGTTCATGAATGAGGGACTGGGAGTGCAATGATCTAGCAAAGAACATGATTTCAACATCCTCACTGTCGCAAACCTCCCAAACGTGTGTTTATGATTCATCTTCCTTGTTGACTTTGGTAGAAACTAGACACCCAGCTTGTAGTGATATTTGTTGGAGAATTTAAAGTTCTTCCTTATAGTGGACTAATAAATACTTAAACTTTTCGATAGGGCTGATAAACTCATATACATTGGAGTGACTATCCATAATCTACCTAAAATTGGGGATTTTGTTTGATCACTTCGAATTGGGGTATAAACTCGATATACATTGGAGGGACTATCCATAATCCACCTAAAATTGGGGCCTTTGTTTGATCACTTTGATTTGAGCATGTGGGGAGGACATGATTTAATTCTAAAAATAACTACTGAATTTAGGGTTAATAAAAAAGTTTCTCCATGAAAGCATTATGTATTATATTCTAGGTTTTTTCTTTTAGGTAGGCCCAATCACACTTGACCGATAGAGCCACCACCAAGCTGAATCAATCCTCCATTAAAAGGACCTTCCAAATTCCAATTCCTTATTTTATCAAAGACCTAACAACCGAGTATTTCACAGGCCCGACAGAATTGTCCCTTATCTAAGTTCAATAAACTATATGCTCCGGAGACCGGGAGAGTACATGGTTTACCTCACTAATTCCGAATCACTCGGGATTTCTTCTTATTGTCTTTTTTTACTATACACTATTTTTAACAATGCCTTATTTTATCAAAGACCTAACAACCGAGTATTTCACAGGCCCAACAGAATTGTCCCTTATCTAATAAGTTCAATAAACTATATGCTCCAGGGACCGGGAGAGTACATGATTTACCTCACTAATTCCATCTAAATGTTCAATCACTTGCAATTTCTTCTTATTGTCTTTATTTACTATACACTGTTTTTAATAAATAATAAAATTTTGTTGTACAAGAATGATCTATTTTTACTACATTGAAAGGTTCAATTTCTCACAACCATTTAAAGTGAAATGGGACACTACCCGTCAAATTTGATGGTGAAAAATACTCTACATGTTGTAGAGCATTAAATTCCACGGCCATCACACTGTCCGCAGTCAGATCCTTTCCAAAGTAAGATCCGATGACGGACAATATGATTGCCATCGCATTCAATGCTCTACAGCATGTAGAGTATTTGTCACCAAATTCGATCCCTAGTACCAACCTTGCAAATTATTTTGTACCCTTTAGAATGCGGGGCTCAAAATTCCCATAGTACACCACAGAATAGGATACAGGCGAGGGCACCAGAAGTCTGCGTTGGCTTCCATTCCAATGTACCCACTGTCAATTTCCTTATGAGGAGCCCACTGGCATATCAATTGTTTAACCTTATTTTCTCCCCATTTTTCGTTGTCACATGTTTTTCCAGTCTTTTCTTCATTATCCTCATTGCCAATTTTCTCATATTCATCTGTTTTGCATCCATCGTCATTGTTAAGTTTATCATTTTCGTGCAATTTTTATGTCTATTTTCATTTTAATTTTTACTATAATCCTCTTCCCCATTACAATTATCATTTCCTTCATCATTATCACTTTCTTTTATCGGTGCTCTTACTAATTTTAAAAGTAAAATGCCATCATGTTAACTTTCTTCTCATCATAATAAATTTCCTTTTCATTAATTTCAAGATATAATCATCATCGCCATTACAATTATTATTTGCTTCTATCATTAACACTTTCTCGCAACATGAGTGGGCCTAATGGTTAAGAGCATGTGTTTCCTCTTAGGAGGTCACGGGTTCAAATCCAGAGGGGGGTAGTGTATGTACACCTCTATAGACTTTCGCAGTTAAATCGTTGCGTACAGGGGGGTCACTCGTCCCACAAACAAGGGGGTCTCATACACCAATTTAGTGTCTCGCTAGGCGGTGACCTTAAAAATAGATTATTATTATTATTATTAACTTTCTTCTCATCTAGTTAATTTCCTTTTCTTTCTTATCATAATAAATTTCCTTTTCATTAATTTTAAGATATAATCATTTTCATAATTACAATTATCATTTGCTTTATCATTATCACTTTCTCTTCATTCTTGGTATTAATTTTAATTTTAAGATTAAGATGAATATTCCGTCATGTTAACTTTCTTCTCATCTACTTAATTTCCTTTTCTTTAATTTTAAGGCGTGTTATGTTAATTGCATGATGTTTTTCATAGTTTTCAATAAGATTTGCATCAAGTGCTTATTTTTTCTTTCTTTCCTCTCTTTTAATTATTTTCTTTATTTTTATTTTTCATTATCTTTTCTTTACTTTCTCAATAATCTTAATACTTTATAGATGTTTATTAATAGCATTGTCAATTTATAAGGTGCTCTTGTTTTTCAGCTTATCGTCGTATTTCTCACTCTAGCATTTCGATCAACTCCTCGCCATTTATTCAATGGCATTTGCATCAACTCCTTGTCCTTTATTCATTTTCCTTTCTAGTAATTTAAAATTTTATTTATTTTTATTTTGGATTCTGTCCTTTGTGATACTATAGTTTTGTAGTTGTAAGACCTCATCATCTTAGTCTTCACATTTCATCATGGTATATTTTTTCTTCATCTTTTGCAATTTTAATATTGTCACTTCGAATTCTTAGATAGTTACAAACAAAAAATTGGTTAAATAACAACAACTTATTTTTAAAATCACTTTTTTTTCTTATTTTGAGCTAAGTTAGATTAGTGCAACAACAAGTGCTAGGGTTTCCTTCAAAACTTCCTCATTTTGTTGTATACCTTTGACTGCTACAATTGCAACACTTATTTTTTTCTTTCTCCTCACCAACCTTTACTATTGTTACCGTATTATTTCTATCTTATTACTCATCATCCTTATGGATTTATTGACCATTCTAATCCTTATGATCTTTCTCCTCTTTCACGTAGAAGATTTCATGTTCTCAACAACATATAAGGGTATCCTTTTTCATTTTTCCCTTCACTTAGTAGCTTCCAAGACTATTTCCTCTTTAATCCTAGGGTATCATTTTCCATTTTTCCCTTCACTTAATAGCTTCCAAGACTATTTCCTCTTTAAGTCCTATAACTCTTTCGCAATTTTCATTAAGAGTTTAGATTTCTAGCATTCCATTGTTTCAATAACAAATTTATCATTTTATTTTCTTAAAATTATATGTTGGTTGCTACATTCATCTTGAATGGATTAATTTCATGACTTTACTAATTTGTAACATTTATTCACACAACCTTGCCATAATTTGGGAGACAAATCTCAAGGTTAGCTTATGACCGCTTAAGCTAACCGATGAGGATTTATTAATTACACCTATATATTCATAAATAACAAATTTCCATTGTAATATATTAGCATGGTGATCATATCTCTAAGGGGATTTCACTCTTAGGTCCTTGATTGTTTAGAATAAGAATCCTCATCTACTTCTAGCTTTCGCAAAAACTTGAAATTTTGTTTTCCATCCTCCAAATCTACAAAAGGATCAACAAACCCATCACAATAAGTTAAGGAACATGATGTCTCCCATGGAAATTATCTATCCTCTCTTCCATCAATTTAGGCATGCAAACTATATTTTCTTTCGAGGCATGTTTTATTGAGCTACTTTTAAACATCTAGCCTTCTTAACAATATCTATGGATAGTTGTTGCAACATTTTATATTGTTATTAGGGTTCTTCTACTTTTTATTAAAATGTTCAACATTTTATCCTGTAGAATATTTTTCTTAAACCCTTGGGCTACCTCTAAATATTCCATTTAACTCACTAATTTCCTCATTTATTAGTAGTTTCCTCTAAAATGTCAACATCACATGGCCTTCCTTTTTTTTATTCTCCCAATTTTCACACTTGTTTGATACCCTATTTATGGACTTGCAACATTTAGATTTCTTTCAACACATTAGTTCCACCCAACTTGAAACCCTTTGCAACTACTTTCTTCCTTAGAACCTTCTTCTCAATAGTTCTACCCAACCTTCTACATGTAGGACATGCTCGAACTACTATTATTCTAAGTTTCTCTGAGCAACTGACCTTACAATAACAAAGTCTATACCTTCATCTTCTGAGACCATATAAATAAAAATATGCCCAACCTTCTACATGTAGTACATGATGTAACTACTATTCTTCTAAGCTTCTCTCAACAACCTACCTAACAATCACAAATTCTATAACTTCATCTTCTGAGACCATCTAAATAAAAAGCTACCCAATGCATACTTGACTTGAATGAAACATTGAATGCATCACTAAAATGGACCCACAAGAAAACCTCTCATTCCAATGTACCACTAGCATTTTTCCATTAAATTTAGGAAATACAACATTTCAATAGACCTTAGATACTTAAAGAACTTATATAAGGTATAAGAGTTTCTCAACTAATCAAATGTATAACTAGGTCATCAAAACCCTTCTCTTCAATTCATTGTCACTTTGACCTTCCAGTGTAAGTATCATCTAGAGCTTATAATTACATCAAAATTGTAATTTCACTATGGCCTTCTAGTCAAAGTATCTTATATACCTTATAATTACATCAAACCTCTAATTTCACTATGGCCTTGTAAACTAAGTATCATCTAGACCTTATAATAACACCAAAACTCTAATTTTACTTTGATATCTATTCTTTTTTCACTTTGATATTTATTCTTTTATTAAATTATTGCTAACATATTTAATCTAAGTCTCAACTACATGTTATCATTACATAAAAACTCTAATTTCACTTTAATATTTCTTCTTGTTTAACTTTGATATTTATTCTTTTGTCAAGTTGTTTGTAACATATTAAGTGGTTGCTTGTCGAGTGAGTGAAGGGAGATTGAGATCGAAGAAGTGAGGAGGGCGGTGTCTTTGGAGACTACTGTAGATGGGCGAGTTTTGGGGAGTAATCAATGGCTTTGGAGGGAGGGGGGCATCTAATTCTCGTCCCCCTGATGAGGGTGACATGAACATTGGGGAAATTCGGATCAGTTTGGCATCTCGTGAATTTTTAGGCCCTCTTGGGCAAGACTGAAGACGTGGACAATGCTTACCGAAAGTTGTAATGATTCCATCCATGGTGGTTAAGTCAACAAATATGATAGACAAGATCCAATATATGTCGAACCACACTTCAATTGGAAAATTTATTGGTTTGAATCCTTTTGAGAAAGCGTTGATTTGGTGGATCAACTCTTCTTGGAAATTGAAAGGTCATTTTGACCTTTATTTGGGATCAAAAGTGTTTTTCACAGTCTCCTTCATCAGTCTAGAGAACATGAAGCAGATCATAGATGGTGGACCATATTTGTACTACTCTGCGGGGCTCTTTTTATGAGCATGGAAGGAAAAAATTAGCCCCCAACGGGAGGAGATGAGAATAGCACCGGTATGGATTAGGCCATACTCTCTCCCGCAAGAATATTGGGATACTGAAATCCTAGAAGAATTGGGGAATTGTTTAGGTACTTTTATCAAAATTCTTGAACAAACAAAGACCGAGTGCTACACCCCTTATGCCCGTATTTGTATCTATATGGACCTTTCTCAGGCTTTGCCAGAAGCCATTAATATGATTTGGGAGGATGAAGATTGGGTTCAAAATCTAGACTATGAACAACTCCCTTTTTGCTGTCGACGCTACCATAAATATGGCCATTTATTTTGGGAATATCCTCTGAATCATCCCAAAAATAAGTGTGGGAATCACAACGACCCAAGGAATTCCGGTTTCATCAACGTTGCCTCTCGAAAAAGAGGAAATAAGAAACAAGATCATCGAGATAGTTTCAAGAAAATGCATAACTCTAATTCCATTGAGATTCTCGATAACCATGAGGATGATTCTCCAATACAAAGCATCCAAAAGGGTCTCCCTTCGAGTTCAATGTTTGGGAAGTCAACCTTGAATTGATCCTCAACACAAGAACAACTGAATAACCTTGCGGCAGGGATCATTTTGGATAATTCAGGAAAAGATGACAAGGATATGGATATTCTCCAGCAAGAGGAAATGCTCGACGAAATTGAAGCTATGGATATCGGTGACCTAGATCTTGAATGGATTGAAAAATATTTTTCTCAGAAAGATAAAGGCTATGTTCCCCAAGAATAGGTTTGTCTCCTTAAAGAAGTTATTCTCAAAGCTAAAACCTTAAACTCTATATGTATTAGCTCATCATATTTTAAAGAAACCAAAAGAATAACAGAAGAGAGTGGCCGAAAACTAGGTCGTAAATCTAATAAAAAGTGGGTGGTAGATGTTGGGAGGAGGTTGGTTGGATTGGGCCAATACCCGACCATCAAATCTACTCTAGGTCTATAGAAAAACTATTTAATGAAACTCCTATCGTGGAATACTGGAGGCATTAACAGCTTGAGAAAAATTAAAATTTTGTGTCAAAAGATTAAGACAACTAATCTGGCAATCATATTCTAACAAGAAACCAAATGTTTGGCTAATTACATTCAGGATCGTAGGGGTAAAATATGGGTGAGATGTGAAATTCATGGGTATTGATTCAAGAGGTTTTTCTAGAGGTTTATGTATTCTATGGATCCTTCTTGGGTTTCTCTTACTAATTTTCAAGGAACCCATAACTCTCTTCACCTAACTTAAAGCTGGCTGGTTTCCCATATCTGGGTTAATTACGAATTTCTATGGACCTCAAAAAGATGGGGATAAGTGTAGTTTCCTTAACTCTCTAATAAACCTAAGGGCATGTCAGCCTTCTGTGCACTTGATGCTTGGAGGATATTTTAATCTCATCACCTCCTTAGAGGAAAAAAAGGTGGGCGTCAATGTTTAGAGGAGGAATGCAATCTTTTTAAGGCTACCATTGATGATTTGGTCCTTGTAGATATTAATCCATGGGAGGGATGATTTACCTGGAATAAAAAAAAAAGGGATCGCCATATTGCTTCCAGATTGATCAATTCTTAGTCTCGAAATCTACATTGACTTGGGCAGCGAAAGTAATTGTGATCATTAGAGGAATTTTGGGGTCTAAAATGGGCCTCCTAAGGAAAATAATAAAATAATAGTTAAAACAATAAAATAATGGTTAAAATAATAAAATAATATTA
>LPNX010652031.1:12101-28328 GCA_001517045.1 Pseudotsuga menziesii
ATTTTCTTATAAGGCCCATTTTAGACCCCAAATTTCCTCTAATGACTCTCTTAGGAAGGGGATCTCACCACTAGCCAATTGAACTCATGTGGAGTGGATTGGGGTCTCAATTTGAGAAACCTTTTTGTTTTGAGCAATTATGGCTGGCTAATCTATATTTTGAGGCTAAGATCAAATTGTGGTGGGATGAAATGCACTCAAACTAGTCGCTTAATATGTTTTCCTTCTAGCAAAATATGAAGCCTCTGATGCCCAAATCAAGAAATGGAACAAGGAAGAGTTCGGGAACATTTTTCGTGAAAAAAGGCTCCTGTGAATCCGTCTTCATGAGACTCATACTAAAGGGATTAATGAAGGATACTCTTAGGCCTTGATTGAGGTAGAAGGGTTGGTGGAATCTCAACTTGAGGAACGAGAGAAATAGGAGGAACTTCTGTGGTGGAAAAAGTCTCGGATTAAATGGTTGCTTCAAAGCGAAAAGAATACCAAATTCTTTCACCACTATGTTATCCAGAATAGATTTCACAACAAACTCTATTCGATTAAAAATGTTGCAGGAGTTAAAGTGGAGCCTTGGGAAGAAATTGAGGACGTCCTAAATGCTCACTTTTTTTTACATTCTAACGAATCCAAGACGGAAGCGTTTGGAGGAAATTGAAGTTATCACCAGAAGGATTCTTACCCTGGTCTCGAAGGACCAGAATTGACTATTACTCTTCAAGAGGTCCAGGATGTTGTTTTTTAAATGAAGGAAGTAACATCACCTAGTCTTGAAGGAAGCATTTGGGTTTAACCAAAATTGGGTCACTCCTCTAATTAATTCTACTTCAAAAAAAGACTCTTGGTCTGAATTATTGGATAAAATTAAGAAATGATTGGGTAATTGGACTTTGAGACCCTTGATACTACCAGGATGTTTGATTTTAGTTAAATCTGTACTTCAATCTATGCCAACGTTCTTTCTTTCTACTATGATGGCCCCTAAGTTTGTTCTCAGGGAACTGGGAAATATTTAGAAGAAATTCCTCTGGAGTGGATCTCATGACTCCCACAAATGGGCTCTGGTAAAATGGGACACTGTTTGTAAACCTAAATCATAGGGAGGACTAGGGCTGCGTGATTTGGAAATTTATAGCTTAATTGCAGGAGCTAAACTATGGTGGATATGGATAACCTACTCCCAGGAGCCATGGGATAAACTGTGGCTTGATAAATATGCATCCAACCGAGATATTCGGGAACTAATCTGGTTTTCAGAAGAGAAACCGGGTACTCATATTTGGAAAATGGCCTAGGATGGGCAGAGTTTGATTCAGTAGCATTGTTTTTGGGAGATCCGCAATGGTCAAATGGCGCGGATTTGGGAGGATGCTTGGCAACAACTTCTCCCATTGGAAAGATTGGGTCTTTGCCCTACGATTTAGGCAAAATGTAGTAACAAAGGAATATTAAAGGTAGCGGACTTATGGGGGGACTAGGAACCTAGTTCCTCTTATTAATCTTGGGTATCTTTCCCATTTCTGGATAGGTTGGGTCTGAAGGCAGAAGTTATTAGGACCAAGGAGGAACTTCTCTCTAGATGCATCAAAAGGCACGACAGTCATGATAAAATTCGTTGGGGATATAGTCCAAGAGGGGTTTTTTCCCTTAAAGAGGCCTACAACTTGCTAATCAGTAACAATTTGAACCCAAATGAAAAATCTTAAAGCAACCTTTGGGGTAGGAACCTCTGGCCTAAAATTACTACCTTTTGCTCGCTAGTAATGCATAATAAAATATTAACATGGGGGAATTTACAGATATGTGTGATGTATGGCCCGTACCAATATCGATTATGTAAGGAGGCGAAGGAAACAATGTCGCATCATCTGGACGCCTGTAAGTTTTCATGTGTTCTCTCGGATTGAGGAGCAATGGTTTTTTATTGTTCTGCTAGACTGTGTCAAAACCTGACAGGAACTCTGAGTCATTGGCCCAAAAAACCTTTCCTTAATAACATCTTAAAGCGTTTGTGGGAAATATTTCCCAATTTCCTGCTCTAGGCAATCTGGAATGAGAGAAATGCCATAATTTTCAGTGCGAAGTTTTCACCACCTTCCACCGTTTGGGATTGCATGGCAGCTAAAATCAAGGAGACCATTCATTTGGATATTTGGTCATAGAAAGGAAAGGAACTATTTGGTAATGAAGGGAAGATATTGGCGAACTAGGGCCTGACAAATCATGAGATTGCTTTATTAATAGAACTCAAACGCATGCCGACTATTCAGAGCCGATACAGTTGGATTCTTCCGTCATTGGGTTTTTTAAAGCTTAATTTTGATGGAGGGTCCAAGCGAAACCACAGTAAGGAAGGGTATGGCTTTATTGTGTGTAATCCGAGTGGTGAAATGGCTGGTTTCGGTTACGACTTCCTAGGAAACGATACCAATAATGCAGCAGAGATTGAGGGTTTGCTACATGGGCTTGTGTGGGTTTCAGCAAATTTTCGAACACGAGTCATAGGAAAAGGTGACTCGCAGATGATCATTCTCTTAGCTAACAAACTTCAAAACGGCTCCCTAAGTGCTAAGGTGTTGTCCTCCTAGAGAGCCATCTAGATTCTCTCCATTCTATGCTCATTAATGGTTATGCGGTCCATTTCACTCATGTACATCGAGAAGGTAATCAAGTGGCAGCCATCTTGGGTAACATAGGGGTTGGGATGTGTAAAATGGTTAATGCTAAGGACTGGGATATGATTGCTCGGGTGATGAACTCGAACTCGATCTTAAAATGTGTTACAACATGCTGGGTTTTTTATAAGTTTTGAGTGTGTGGCATGGGAAGTTAGGTCGTGCTTCTTTTTAAGAATGTAAATGGGGGATATGGGTATCTTTTTGAAAGCAACAATAACCTTCTGCTTTCTAGATGTTTGAGTTTGGATGGATGATTTGGCTAGATGTTTGAGTTGGGATGACTGATTAGTAAGTTTCTCTACTGATGTAACCTGTTTTGTGAAGACTTTCTGTTTTTAATATAATGTCAATACTAAACTTACAAAAAAAAACACACACATATTAAGTGGTTTCTCCTAATTCTTTTCTTCTTCGTCTCTCCTTTACATTCTTGTGCCTAGTCTTCTTCCTCTCTTTCTCTTTTCCTCATTTCTCTTTAATGTTGTTCTTAGTCACAATCCTTTTTCCTCTTATATTATTTAAAATCATATTCTTCATTGTTCTTCCCTTTTCTCCACAATATCTAACCTTTTTCTTTTATACCTTACCTGTCTCTAGTCTCTACTTCAAAAAAAATACCAATACCTTCTTTGCTCAGGCTTCCAAATTCCCACTTTTTAGAGCCCTCATCAGCAGCCTTCACTTTTCCCATACTGAATTTGTAACAATGAATATCACTCACAAAAAAATAAGCGAGGTCATATTTATTCTTCATTTTAAATGCAGAAAATTGTTCAGCCTCCTACATGCCATCTATAATGCTAGCATACAATGAGAGAAAATTATTCATCCTCCTACATGCCATATATGTTGGGAGCCTGCAATGAGAGAAAATTATTCATCTCCTACCTGTCGTTTATGCTGCTAGCCCTTGGATGTCAAACCACTTGAGATCCAATCACTAGAGGTAGCAGCAACTAATGTCCTAAAACGAGTTCAATAAGTTATCAGTGTACCTTTCTCACCCTAGAGTAAGCCTGAGCCATTAGAGCAAGTAGCATCGAGAATCGAAAGGTGAAAGTTTTCCAAAAAAAATTGTCGATATTCAACTGTGTCGTCTAATTAATACAGGTTGAATAAGTTCTGACTATACCCGTGTCCCCCTAGACTAGACCATAGTTATTACGTCAAGCAACGTCGAGGATCAAATGGTGAAGCTGTTCGGAAAACAATTGTTGATAATGTCCATATTCCTGTTGGTAAGTGAAACTGATTCCTCCCTTCACCAATGTTAGTTTTGGTAGATGGATATTGAAACAGCAGGAATTATGTATAAGGATTGCTTAGATGTTGTATAAGCCTCGAAAAGGCACAAGTTCTCAAGCAAAGAAGCGTCTACACACAACAGGGTAGCATTAAGACAAGCGCATGTAAAAGAGTTTCATGAGAGAGAGTTAATGCATAATGGTTTTTTTTGTTGATAGAGATGTCTATGTGTCATTGTGTGTTTGCTTGATTAATGCTTCTACCGACCATCAAAATGGTATCAGAGCAGGATGCTCTCCTCTCCGTCACATCTTGTAAGCTTGTTCCACCCGTTGTGAGAACTCCCTTACAAGAGAGAACTATGTATTTATTTGTTTTGAGAGTTGCGTATCAGAGCCATTCATGTCCCAGGAGAAACTGCTGCTATTGTGTTGCATACTACACAAATAACATAAGTTTTGGAGGATAGGGATTCATATCAAGGGGCATGTTTCTATAGCCAAGCCTAACGGTACGTTGACTAGTGTTTATATTGACTTTATTTGCGGTGCATTTCCCAATGAACAATACCACATCTTCAGAGCATTTTGAGGCCAAGATAGAATCAATCGCCACGTTTGTAAGGAAGAGGAAGTGATAGATAATGCAAGTGTCTTTTTTCTATTCATAGTTTTCATCTTTAAGGATCCACCTTCATATGCATGCAACCGGAGGTAGTGGTCGTGTGAAGAAAGAAGGGTCCAGTGGTGTGGTGAGTGAAAAGACTCGTCGGATCTCGGGAAGAGACAAGCTGATTCAGCGTGTCGAAGTTTATATCGACGACAAAGATTCATTTCGGGTCTGTTAGGTGTAAAGGCCGAAAACATTGTTGAGCTCTAGCGCTTCATTTCTATTCGTTTGATATGACGCTTGAAGTTTATTATAGTAGTATAAGCTACATACAAGTGCCAAGCCATGTTGGAAAGGGAAAGATCAATGGCTTAAATCATTCATAAATGTTTTTCTTAAAAAAATTTCTAAAATGTTTTTTGTTTAAATAAGAGGGCCAGCCCATAGATAATAGAAAAAAGGAGTGATTTGTTTTAAAAGGACAAAACATGGCCTGTGAACATGGTTCCAAGAAGAGGGCCGTTTTAAAAAAAAGACCAGAGTTCATAGTGGAAATATAAAAGACTGCATTTCTTTTTTGTGTTGAACGAAAATTAAAATGGGGCCTATTAAAAGATGAGATGAGGTTGATTTCTTAAATAAACATAAAAGTATTTGGACTTTATCAAGTTTTAAATATATACTAAATAGGAGGGCCAACTTATAAATAAATTAAAAGTCATAAGGTGGTAATGTCCTTTAAGTGAGCTAATTGTATGAGGGTATATGTAAAAACCTTAAGTAGTTGTAAATATATGTAAATGACTTAATACAAACTTAAGTAAATGGAAGTAACACCAAAGAAAAATGCAAATGGAGTAAAACTATGTTTTACAAATATTGAGAAGAGAAAATAGTATAGCTACAAAGTTACCAAAAAAAATACACACTAGAATTAGGGCTATTGTTG
Source organism: Pseudotsuga menziesii (assembly GCA_001517045.1). Lineage (NCBI taxonomy): Eukaryota > Viridiplantae > Streptophyta > Pinopsida > Pinales > Pinaceae > Pseudotsuga > Pseudotsuga menziesii. Next base: position 17,583 of record LPNX010652031.1, read on the forward strand.
AGTCTAGATTTCCTCATAGTCAAGGTTATGAGATCCATGAGTCTAGATTTCCTCGTGGTTAAGGTTATGAGATCCATGAACACTTAGTATCTATGGATGCATTGTTGGATGTTGGTTCGGTGGAATATTCTCATTATTTCGCTATTGCTGGGAGTCAATTTTAGCTTGCTACTATAGATCAACGAGTTATATTAAGTGTGTCGTTGTTCATCGGTGAAATTGTTTGGCTTCCTTTCATTGGTGAAATTGTTTGAGTTTGGTCGTCCTTCATCCACGGAACTAGATGAGTTTGGTCGTTTTGTTAGTAGTTACTTGTCAGTTTGTAGATATATTGCATGGGGTCTTACTATCACATTGGTGGAATGGCTAATTAATGGATTCTTTGCGACAAAACTAGTTGAGTTCTCCCACTTAAAAAAAATTGGTTACTTGGGTTCTTGTTTTTTTTTCTTACGGGGTTGATAAAAAAGATGGTTGCTTTGGTTCTTAGTTTTTTTCTTACCGGGTTGATCTGAAATTTAATAAAAGGTAGAAACATAATTATTATATATAGTATATATCGGAAGAACAGGATGTAGCACCAAACAAATAGGTACATTGATCGTTCAATTTTAAAGTGTTGGAGACTCACAAGACCAGTTACCTTTGTAACTGACGACCTAGGTGTCAGTTCACTCTATAATATATGGCATACATCAGATCTCTTTAGACCACCACGATGACATGTTTTCTCATTTCTCGTAATCACGATAGATATTATGTATTGTAATCTTTCTCACATATCAACAAAGAATTCATTCATTCCTTCTCTCTGGTTTTTATTATTTTTCTAGTTTGGAAGTTCTGTGTTCTCTCTTGTTAGCTAGATCTTTCTCTATCGGTGTTCAACACTCATTTACATGGTATCATAGCACAAGTTTCAGGTTCAATCCCCCCAAGCTACATGGAAGCGGGGGGTGTTGGAATATGGACAAACCTTACATGGTATAAGAGGAGAGGTCTCAGGTTCAATTCCCCTGAGCTAGGTTAGAGGGGGGGTGTTAGAATATCGGTACATATACATGGTATAACCACAACACCTTCACGAATATAAAAAATGTGGACTAATTGCCATGGTTGATGACAAGGTCTTGTGCTTGGTTTGAAATTTTCATCAAAATCTACAGGTTTTGGTGTAACGACAAACCTTACATAAAGGATTGCGAGACAAAAAATTATAATGCAAAGGAAAGAACAAAAACCAAAATGTTTCTACCTTTTATTTTGCCAAAGAGACACTCAATTCATGAATACTATGTTTAATGCTCGCTTACTTGTAATGATTGATTCAAAGAATGAATGTAATAGTCCACAACTAGACAATACAAAATCTTAAATGAGACCATTTATTGCACAATCGCGAGGCTAGTCGATGCTTTAATTGAGCATTGAAAGCATAATCAATTGACCATCCTAGGATTCATTCCACATTATTAAGCATGATAAAAAAATGAAGTTGATCTTAAAATGTTGGTAATAGAACCCAAGATCAAACTTCAGTAAGGACAATACACACACCATGATCGATCTTTCTTTCACAATGACAGAAGGAAATCTACATTTGACAAGTCATAGGATCACACTCATTCAATTATCTTAGCGTCAGACAATACCAATCACCCATGTGAGATCACGAATTAGTCAACAATGAAAAATATTGCAAGAAATGCCAAAACCTAGGGCACACAATGGTGGAACTCAGCCCGACACAGACAAGATCGCTTCAATTTAACCACATTATAAAACCTATAATAGAATTAGCCATGTGCATCATTAGCAATATTAGTGCATCTTTATCAAAGCCACTAACTTAATTGGAACTCATTTCACTCTCTGCAAAACACTAGATAAAAAAACAAACAATCTTGATTAGTATGTTAAAACCTTGGTCCATTTTTTACCTCTTGTGTAGTAGTTCGAGCTCAAACAGAGCTAAGCAAACAAAGTGTATGGTCCTTTAACAAAGTTTCTCTCAACAACAAACCCATCTAATAGTTGCGCAATATTGTTATATGGTTGAGTATTGTTGGGAATTGCACCGATCCCAATAGTTGGTTTCTCGTATTAGACAATGATTAGTTTATATTACAAACTATTTCATAGTTTTGACGATGAAAGAGTGAGTTATAGCAGGTAAGGAAGACAGTAAAGATGAATAGTTTTGGTTATAATCAAACCCATGTATGCTTGAATTCACACAAGTTCTGCACTAGAAGAATTTCAATGGGTGCATAACCATAAAGGAATGAATGCCCTAAAGACTCTTGTTACCTTAATTATTAATGCCTCAGTTTGGTACCAACTAGTTCAAACTCACATGTCCCTTGTGGATCAAGAAATTCAAACTCAGGTGTCCATATGCCTCATTGAGTGTTGATTGATGTTCTAAGTGTTATAAAAATTGATATTCAGGAAGGTGGAGGTTGATTGAGTGTTGAATATGGTTGTAAGCATTATCAAAAGTAATGTTCATGGAAAGTACTTAACTTCTCGGTGAGTGATGATTTTATAAATTAAGTTGGGTTGATTTTGAGTGTTGTTTGTTTCCAGTGTTTCCTCGTAATTTCTCAGTAAATTTCTTCATGTAGTCATGGAAAAATTTGAATAATATATTAGTAAGATCATCTCTCATTCTGTTATTTAATTAGATACATACTCAGTATAAATGGTGAAAATGTTAGGCTTAATCTGTGTGGGAATACAATTCCAGAAAATATGTACATGAGGTATGATTATATATTTATGCATTATGTCTATTGTTTTTAAAATAAGAATGAGAAGATTAGATACCATACATCTTCTTTTTGAGCCCTCGTAAAAATGTTAGAATACTATGTACCAATCTTGAGTAAAAATATGTAGCGGAATTAGCATTATATAGTTTATGTGATTTAGTTGAAATTACATATAGATTCCAATTCGTGCTATGCATATTTTTGTCATTCTGCATGAGGTATTGCATTGAAATTATGTAGAAGATGTTGGAAAATCTTTGGAAACTTTCAGGACATGAGTAAAGGTGTTTTGGAGAATGGTAAACTAGGTACAGTGAATACATTAAAAACATTCATATTGAAACTTAAATTCTAAATAAAGTGTAGTTGTTGTTTCAAAATTATTAAATCATCCTTAGATTCCATTATCCCATTTAATGAGACCATTAGCTGATGGAAAGGTTAAAGTTCGAAACAAATAACTTACATATTGAAAACCAACATATTAACCTATCATATCGATTTATCTCTATAGGTTGAAAACAGTGAATATGGGTGGAAGAAGAAGAAGAAAAACCTAGCATATGAGCAAGGATCCAAGTGGAGTTAAATTTCAATATAGAGATACAATATTATTGTAACCAGATACTTAAACTTGATATATATACATTGAAACATGATATATATATATCAAAATTATGCCTGCCTCAATTGATCTCAAAATAAATTATAAGATGAAAAAATAGTGGAAAGGAAAGAATTAATGTGCAACTAAATATGGAACACAAAGATACACATGATTGGAACATATAAGCTTCCTTCTAGAGTAGGTATGAGATGGAACATATGCAAGCCCTCAATGCCAATAGTAAACATTAAAGAAATATTAAAGATGATATATTTATATATTTCGACAAATATAACCAAGTGCATATATTTTTAAACCGTGACTCTTTTTTCTATAGTCAAATTGATTTTCATTTCCTAATTCCCTCTGTCTTGAGCCTGGGTTCCTTAATGAAAAATGAAAGGCTTTTAACACCATCTTTGCCTCCTTCCTCTTAGAGTCACTTAATGTCCCTCTAAATAATGAGAAGTGATATCACTCACTACTACACAATGATAGATTCAAACCACTCTCATTAGTAGTTCATAATCTCATACATTACACTCATATACATCAATACAAATTCAAACACCAAGCTTAAGTAAACAAGCTCGATAGTCTCTTGATGGAGGTTCAAACACCCTAGGTTCAAAACGATGTTCAAAAAGCGAAAGAAAATCATGTACATCAATATGGTTTTATTTCTGTGTCTTCTATAAATTATGGTTTTGGAATTTTAAAAATATTTTTCGTCTCATCAAACTTAGCATTGATTTCATAAACCTTCGGTGCTTGTTTTTTGAATGAATCATATATCTTCTGTATTTTCTTAAAATCTAGTTTTGTAGATTTGATATTGCATCATGTTTTTGCTTTGAAATTTTCATAAGAATTTGTATAGTGCTTTCTATATTTTGAGCATTTTGGATTGTAAAATAAGAACCAATGTTTAAAGTAGGAAGTAGATCACCTTGTGGATGAGCCCATGTTATCACAATTTTTTGAACTATATTTCTTTTACTATCTCTTTGAAAAAATTTCTAAACGACATTGTCATTGCAAATCACTCTTTACACTGTAACTTATGGCATAAATTCAGGAAATGTAAAATGTCAAAAAATAACTAGGAATACGCGTTTACCTTCATCGAATTCATCAAAATATGAATTAGGAAAGTTCATTTAAGCGAATTCAACATAAATAATAATCACTCTAAATACTTTAGTTTCATTCTTACCCCTATTCTTTAGCATGAAGAATCCATTCGTGTGCAAGCGTCATCCAAACAAAACTAAGATTTCTTGGGACAAATCCACTGTTACTTTCAATTATTCTCACAAATAAATGCTTATTCCTAGGGAAATATGGAGGAGAATTCAATTATAAAGCTCGAATTAATAAACAAACGTGGACACATGAGAAAATTTTGATGAAAATCCTAAAAGCCTAAAATATGATGGAAAACCCTCTTGGTTGGGTCACAGTTTGGTCATGGTACTTACTATCGAAGACTTCCATGCTTTCCTTGAATTAATTCAAGACATATATTTACCACAAACTATTATGAAGAGTTCTTAGTGTTTCTCAATGTCTCTTCATTTTTGTAAGGGAGAATCCAAACAACATAGTTACATGAAAACAAAACCTTAGATACAACCCTTTACTTGTTGTCCATGTAATAAGAAGGAATGAATCTACCAGTGACACAATCCTTTATTTGTTGTGTAGATAATAAGATGGAATGACATCTTTCATAGTTGAATTAGGAAAGTGAAATTGTCATGGAAAATTGCACTATGTAACAGAGCATGCCTCTATTAGACCGATTGTTCTGAGTATTCACTAATAAATATATGTATTTCCTTGTGTCTTATTGAACTCAATGCTCATGTCTACTCACACTATATAGCTAAAATAAGGAGGAAATATTGGAACATTGATAGATGCATGAGATTCATAACTTGACATTATGGGTTCGAATGTAGAATTGAAATTCACAGATTTATCTGCACTGGCCTCTGTGAAAGATGGTTGTGTGGGATAAATGGGAATCTTCGATTGTGGGTTAACATTGATATAACTTATGACATTGTTGAATGCATAGCCCATGAACCGTAGGGGAAATAAGTGCAATTGTTAACACTCTTAGCGCATGCAGTCTTGGTTACTACCCCTGTAATGACGAGTAAACAATATACAGAACTTGATTCTGTTGGAATTGATTCCAAGCCTACACTATCATCAAAATGATTACTAAGTACTTTTAAATTATGTGGTTGTAAATGAGTGTCTTGTCATAAGCATCAAACCAAACTTATTTAAAAAATCACCCATTCCAAAAGAAGCTGAATTGAGGGAGCCCATCTTGCATCCACACACTTTCTCCCACTTGTGATCTCAAGAACCATAATCCCATAACTATATATGTCAATTTCTTATGTTAATTTACCAAGGATGACATACTCAGGCGCAGTGTACCCTCTGCCTCATTTTTTTTTTTAACTATGGATAAATGCTTATATTGATCTTTGATGAGATCCTCCGATAATAATCAATAATTGCACAACTTACATGATTAGGAATACTCCATAAATGAATTTCACAACTTCTATTTTTCCTCCCACTCTTGTAGAAATATGGGTTTCCTCTTCTGGAAATAATCTATCCATTCCAAAATATTCTATTTTAGGATTAAATTTGGCATCTAAAAGTATATTTCCACATTTCATATCTCTGTGTATAATACAAATGTTGGAATCCTCGTGTAAGTATGCAATATCTATTGATGTCCCCACTATAATATTGAAGCTATTTCCCTAGCTCAATAAATTTCCTCTCTCACCTACAGATCTCCAAATAATGCATTTAAAACCCTCAACACAAATAACTTAAGCAATACACAAGTTTTTAGAAACAACTTGAAATTTGAAAAAACACACAGGATTGATGACAACAATTTACTGAACAAGTGTTTGTTAAGATTGTTATTGGGAATTAACTTGTATACTAACAAGCATCCATACCCTCACACGAAAAATCTTAGTAAACTAACGAGATTATGGTGACAGAAACTCGGTTGCATCTTGAGTATTCTCCTTTCATTTAGTTTCTTAACTACGACATTCATCCCATCTAGGAGTCTTCCTTACTAATCGATAAAATAATCTGAAATAATTAGCAACGACCCCTTATATTTGGAAAAAATCATCAAATACACTTTTGATATTATACCTTGTAAACTTCAGCGAATCCTCCCTTTCTGAGTAAATTGTTTATGTCAAAATTCCTAGTCGATTCTCTCATAACATCGTAATCAAATTGAAATTTCTCAAAAATTCTCTTTGCAGGTAAATTCTCATCTTCCAGAGCATCGCAAAAGCAACTTTATCATCACCATTAAAAATATACAACCAATTAATTGAAGTACCGAGAACAATTTAACTCAAAAACAACTATAATGCAAACACACACACATATATATTCACCTATTTGATCATAGTTTTTGTGATTTCTAATACATAGACAAAAGAGTATCAAGAACATCACCGCAACTAGAGTTTCTCCACGAATGCTTCCTAACAATATAGGCACTATTTTCAATGTCAATTTCCCCAACAATTGTGTACTATTCTTTGAAACTACAATTACTAAATAAAAAACAGAACCAATCAATGAAGTTTATATATGAGACTAAAAAAACAAATAGTTTCACCAAATCTAAGTAACTCATATTGCAAGTTTGGTTGTCTGTGAAAAATCAATAAATTGAATAGCACATAAAACAACCAGCTTTGATACCTTGACCATCACCCTTGGGAATATAGGTGAGTAATTTATTCAGATATTTTGTAAGGAACCCCTGTCAACTACTATTTGTAAGGGATGGAAAACACTACGCGAGACCATATAAATGGCCATCAATGGAGCTAGTCCCATAACTATTATTTGCATAAATCATTTCTATGAGTTGTGTGGATAAGGTCATGATTATTTGAGAGAATGTCTATGGATAGTTGTCATTTGTGCAGGCACACTAAGAGGAAGCCCCATGGTCAAGATACTGACCATAAAAGGTAGTATTTTCGTAGCGGAGGAAACAACCGTCCATATGAATCTGACCACCATTAGAGTTGGACAAATAATATTTTACTTGATTCTTTGGTGTCGTGATACATTCTTAGCATTATGCAGAGTTAAGTACTTTTGACACACTGCAATACCATATAGAAGGTCAATTTTTCCAAGTTTGTTTTGAACTGTGAAACCTCCCATATTACCATGGTATCGACATGCACCTTTCCACCCTTACATCGATTGCAACAAATGAATCTCACACAAAGTAGGTGCTGACATCGGCTCGCCACCGTGTCTTAGGAAGGAAAAATTGAGGATGGTGTCATCTACTTTCCACCACTATTTTTTTTTAAAAATAGTATTTAAAAAAATTATGTTTAACAATATAGCTTTTCAAATATAGAATACTTATAGAAGAAAGAAAAATTTATAGAGTCTAGGGAAAATTTAGGGAAAATTAATAGGGGTCACCGAAATATAAATATCCCCTCTAGAGGACATAATAAATGGAGTGTATATTTTTAAAATGACAAAATAGGGCATGTGAACATGATTGCAAGAAGAGGGTTATTGAAAAAAAAGATCAAAGTTCATAGTTTAAATATAAAAAGGTACATTTTTTGCGTTGATTGAAATTAAAGTGGGGCCTATGAAGAGATGATATTGTTTTAAAAAGAGGTAATTATTACATACACATAAAAGTATTTGTCCTTGTTTGAAGAGACCATGTGTTTAAGTAAGATAAAATATAAAGGGATTCATGGTTGAAAAAGTGCAGAGAGAGGAATAGGTTTGAATATAAAGGAAAAGTTATAAGACATATAAGTTAAAAAGAAGCATTAGCTTGTGTTTAAGAGAAGGTTGTAGCTTGTGGTTGTTGATGATCCAATAATATTATGGAAACTATCGCACTCAAATATGTGAAAAAAAGTTGAGTTTCGCTTGAGGGGGAGAAGATACCATCAAACACAAGCGTTGAAAGTGCAAATTGGTTCCAGGTGTAGCTGACCACTTGTGTAATTGAGTGTATATTGAAAAGAGAAATGAGTTGGTAGGATGTAGTGAAAATCGTAATGAATCTTGGTTCAGATAGAATATTAAAAGGATGGCATGAATCTCAATGAATTGAGAAAAATTTAATGAGATAGGTTACAAAAAGACAATAAAAAATGCAATGAAAAGAAGAACTTCTGGAAATTGAGATAATTGTGAATGGTTGAGAAAATTTCTCAATAAGCTTGAATTGATGGAAGTAGAGATAATATGAGGAACAAGGATAACATTTCAAAAGAAAGGAAAGTATAAGAGATTGATAAAGATTATGATGAAGAAGAATATGATACTCATTGAAGTTGTAGTGAACATTGTATGTGGGAAGCTATCGGACATAACAAGCATTCTAAGTTAGTTGATTGCAATGATATTCATAGTTAATGAAGATGGAATATAGAATAATATGGAATGTGAGGATGAACGAAAATATAAATTCATGATTGTAAACCTAGATGAAAATTTGAAGTTGAATAGGGGGGATGGGTTGGTTATCGGTAGGAAGGGTAGGAGGGTGCTTATGGGTTGTGAGAGTGTGTGAGAGATAAAGGTTGTTAAGGGGGTTGCGGTGAGAGAATGGTGGGAGTTAGGTTTAGGTGGAGTAATAGGGGATATACATAACAAGAGACGGTATTAGTGAGGGTTAGGGGAAGAGGGGAGGTCATTGGGGGGTTTGAGGAGAAAGAGAGAAAGGTGGGGCTTAGGTGTAGGTGGATGAGTACGGGAGAGAGATGGGAAGGGGTTAGTGAGGTTTAGGGGAGAGAGAGCATAAAAGTATTAGGAATAGAGACTGAGGGATGGTATTAGTAATACTGAGAGAGAGAGAGAGAGAGAGAGAGAGAGAACATGGAGCTAGTTGTAGGGGGAGAATTAGGGGCCTCTGTGTGTTTGTGTCAAAGAGAGAGTGGGTGGGGGGAGAAGGGGATTGTTAGGGGATTTGGGGAGAGTGATACGTGTGTGTGTGTGTGTGTGTGAGAGAGAGAGAGAAATAATGGAGTGGCAGTGTGTTAGGGGGTAGTGGGAGAGAGAGAGAAAGGTGGGGATTAGTTGTAGGTGGAGTAGGGTAGTGAGATATAGTGAGAGAGAGGGGGTTAGTAAGAGTTAGCAGGATCACCTTGGAGAGAGAGAGAGAGAGAGAGAGAGAGAGAGAGAGAGAGAGAGATTTAAGGGGGTAGGGATTTGGGGAGGAGTAAGGTGATTCGAGAGAAAGGGGGATATATTTGAGGAATGTGGGTGATGGATTAAAGAGAGAGAGAGAGAATGGGGGGTGGTAAGGGGTCAAAGGTATATATAGAGGATAATGGTTAACAGGTTAGAGGTAGAGACATTGCGGGTGTTTGGATATTGGAGGTTAGTGGAGAAAGGGAGAATGAGAGTGAGAGAGGTAGCTAGTAAGGGTTTGGGATAGGAGGAAAGGGGGGGGAGAGAGAGAGAGAGAGAGAGAGAGAGAGAGAGAGAGAGATTAGTGAGGGGGTTTAGGGGCCTAGGGGGAGAGATGTGAGTAGGTGGAGGGTGTGGGTGATTAGGGATATGGGGTTTTACGGAGTTTGAGAGGGGGTGTTATGAGATTGGGGGTTGTTAGGCTATTGGAGAGGGGGTGTTAGAGGGTTAGGGGGGTGTTACAAGGTTGTCTATGTGTTATGGAGTTTCATAGGGGGTATTGGTGATTAGGAGTACAAGGTGTTAGGGTGTTGAATAGGGGATGTCAGGGAGCTAGATATGTGGTGTTAGGGCAATGTTGAGGGGTGTTTGGGGTCTAATTTAGGGAATAAAACATTTTTTACAAAATGCGTATGCATTTTTCTTCTTTAAAACATGTACACATTTTGATTTCCTAGACTTTGTCGTATGCCACTTGTATTCCCCTATCTTTCTCATTCCTACATTTAATAAACATGTGCTTGTTGTTGAATTCTACCAGAGTGTGTTTAACACATTATACAACTTGAAAAGAACTCTAAATAGTTATTAATTTTGGTAGGATCCATTTAGTGGCTATTTTTACCTCCAAATAAGAAAATAGGGCTACTAGTAGAAGACCATTTTTTCGGGAATAAAATCACAAATTTTTGGAAACCCGTCAACTGATATTTTTTAATTACATAAAAATACTCATTTTAAAATTTTTTTATTTTGTAATCTTGTGTTAATATTTGAAAAAAAAAAAATATTTTTAAACCTCAAATGCAAAATTAATAAACTAAAAACCAACACTAATTAAAATGAAATAAAAAAACTAATCTCTCTCTCTCTCTATGTGTA